>PVKM010048852.1:0-11093 GCA_004027735.1 Carollia perspicillata
CTGATGAATAGGGCGAGTGAGTACAAACAATGAGGGAGCCATCTCCTTAATAATACAGAAAACACAGTTGAGGGTGGGGACTCTGGGTTCAGTTTTCAGTGTGCTGATTTCCCAACACCAAGTGCCTTCTGAATCCCCTGTTCACCTATTCTTTGAAGATAGGGGAATCAGATTTTTCTTCTCAAGACTAAAACAAGGAGATATTCCAATGTTATATACTCGTATAACTAAGGTTGCTTGAGGATTAAGTGAAAGGACTTACATAAAGCACCCGCCTCAGCATCTGGCATGCAGAGAACAAATGTTAAATCAAAGTGAAAAAAATATTTGGCACCCTTCCCCTTGGCCATTGTCACCTCCTTCTGATCTCACCTCCATGGGCCTATTTTACCTGACTTTTTAATAGTGAGGCTAGGTTTCTTCTTTTTGCAGGGGATGCCCTGTCTTATGCATGCTCTGTTTTATATTTGCCCTTAGCTTTTTAATTTTCTTAAAATTTGAAATAATTATATATTTGCAAAAAGAATTGAAGATACTGATACTAGGAAGAGTTCTCATATATTATTTACTCAGTTACCTTTCAATGTTAACATTATCTATCTTACTATCTGGTACATTTATCAAAACTAAGAAATTAACATGTGCACAATATCATTAACTAAATCACAGACTTAATTTGGGTGTCACCAGTTTTTCCACTAATGTCTCTCTTGGTCAAAAATTCCAGTCAAGGACACTTTGTGTATTAATTTTCTAGAGCTGTCATAATATGGTACCACAGACCAGGTGACTTCAACAGCAGAAATTTGTTCTCTCACAGTGTGGAGGCTAGAAGGTTAAGAGGCTATGTGTTGGCAAGGTTGATTTCTCCTGAGACCTCTCCCCTTGACTTGTGGATGGCCATATATTCTCCATTTGTCTTCATATGATTTTTCTCTTGTGCTTGTCTGAACCCTAATCTCTTCTCATAAGAACACTGGTCATATTGAATTAGGGCCAATCCCAATTACCTCATTTAATCTTATCACATCTTTAAATACTCTATATCCTAATCCAGGGATGTTGTAAAGTACTGGGAGTTAGAACTTTAGCATATGACTTTCACAGGGGCACAATTCAACCCTAACACTATGTTTTATTTTATCATCATGTTTCCTTAGTATTGTCAAATACTTGACAGTTTCTCAGCTTTTTATTTTTATTTGAAATTTTTGAAGAGCACTGACCAAGTGTTATGTAGAATATCCTGAACTTATGTGTGTTTGCTATTTTCTAATAATCTGAGATTAATTTTGGGGGAAGAAGAATACTACAGAGGCAAATGCCCATTTCATCACATAATTTGGGTTGGGGGGCACAAGAAATTAATATGACTTAACAACGTTGACCTTGATCACTTGGCAGAGGTGGTGTCCATCATTGTCTCCACTCTAAAATTAGTATTTTATCTTTTCCATAGTCTACTTATTAGAAATGAGCTAGTAAGTTCAGGCCACATTCAAGTGTAGAGAACTAACCTTCACCTCCAGAAGTGAGGAGAGTCAAATAATATGTAGACATATGTTAAAGACACTAATATAATTAATAAATATTATGGGAGAGGAACTTCGAAGCTATGCAAATATTCCATTTCTCCTTACATTTCTCCTTTATTCATATATTTTGATACTGTTTAGTCATACTTTCTTGAAAAAAAAAAGGGGAACCTAATCCCCTCTAAGGGTGCAAATCCCTAAAGATTTGTTGTTAACAGCCACACTTGGCTGTATTTTTCTTATTGTCACAAATTTCCACCCCTTTGCCTACTTAATACAAACTCTTTCCTTTTTGTAGTTATCAGCATTTTCCCCAGGAAGTAAAATACTACTAAATGTGTTCTGAAAATTTTATCTGATCACCCAGCATGGCACAGGGTCTCTCTATTACTGTGATGTTAAAGAGTGACAGTGTGATCTTTGTTGGAGCTTTGAATGCTCCCTAACTGAGCCTCTGTGGGAGAGAAGAGCTGTAGCCCAGCACAGGGGCTATAGCTTTCAACTGAATGTAGAAGGACAGACAAAGAAAGGGGTGCTGTCATCAATAGTTCAAAACCTTATGTACACAATAATCTTCCAAGTAATTATCATCCTTATATAGTGATTTTTCTAGTTTCACTCTGGAAACTATTTTTCCAAGTACTAAAGATGCCTCTATTCACTCTCCCCTTACAATTAGAAAGAATATTAAGTTACAATAGTAATAGAAGCCTCATGTGAACTTAAACAATACCCAGAGCTTACTTTTCTGACTCACACAATCTCTTCCTCAAGGGAATTCTCTATAAGATACTGCTTACAATGCTGGTTGTGTGAAAATCTAACTGACAAATACAGTCGATGGAAAATGATGAGTGCCCTGGAGCTCTGTAAGACTGCAGTGAAAGTCCGCTGCACAAGGCTACATGGTGAGTACCATCTAGAGCACCTAGTTTTTTTTTTTTTCCTAGACAGTGCTAAAAATATTGACACGTTCCAGTTCTTTACTTTCTTTTTCTACGCTCTAAAAAAGTAAACTCTTTAGTCGGAGATGTTATAAGTCTGTGGCTTCTTTTATATTTACCCATTGTTTTTCTTAAAAATATTTAAGTACCTGTGGCTTCTGTCCTCTTAAAGAGAAAACTTGATTAAGTTCCCAGGACTTACTTTTTTCATTTTATATCTAGTATATACAGTTAAACAACACTGGTCTGAATGGTGTGGGTCCACTCATACATAATTTTTTTTCAATAGATATACTGTCGAGCCTCCATATCCCTGGGTTTTGCATAACAGGATTCAACCCATCCCAGATTGAAAACAGTGTTTTTGATCTGCAGTTGGGAATACGCAGATGTGAAAGGCTGACTGTAAGCACTGTTTTATGCCGTTTTATAAAACGGACTTGAGCATCCATGAAATTTTGCATTTTAGAGGATCCTGGAAGCAGTCCCATGCTGTTTCCAAGAAATGACTGAAGTTTAGCGGGAGTCAAGTTATACGCAAATTTTAACTACATGGTGTCAACACACCTAAAACCCACCTTGTTCAAGGGTCAACTGTATTCTACTACTTAGGTAACATTTCTTTAGGTAGCTTTCCATTGAGTCTGTCTGTATACTGCTTGAAAGTTATGAATAATCTGAATCTAATGGTCAATGTCTGATCCAGGTTATATGGGACATGAAACTTTATGCAATAAGAGGGGACCTCTTCAAGAAAGAGAATACAAAATTACAAGTGCAAATTTTGGTATTAAACAGGATTTTTATTTAGAATGAGAAAATTTCCAACATTTATTGGAGTCTCAGATACCCACATTTCTTTCTTTTGAGAACGTTTCCTTTAGACAATTTGTCATAAATGTATACATGGAAATGAAACCTGACTTTTCCTCCCCCAAATACTGTACCACTCTTTAGGAACTGTTGGTCCTCTCAGGGATCCATGCATGTGAAGGGTCTTGAAGTTTAAGTTGAGTAGCTTCATGGTAGAGCTCTCTTCACCAGTTGTGCTTTCTAGTGTAGAACTCTTAAAGTGACAGAGGCAGAGTAAACCCAAACACAAGGTACAATTCCAAGTCAGATTTAGCAAGGACAAAATTACATCATCAAAGCTACATATATGTGATGTGAAAGTGAAGTTCAGAATGAGGGGATGTCAGAAATGGAGTAAATATCAGGAATCATAATGCCTGAGTCAGGTGATTTATCGTTTTGGAAAAAATACATATTGTCTTTAAGTGTAAAAAGTAAAGTTTCCAGGGGAGGGATATGTTTCTCTTCACACCAAAGAAACAAACAAAAAAAAAAACCCAACATTAATTTATAAAGAGAGGAAGAAAAGGATAAAGAAATTGAGAGAGGTAGAGAAGAGAGATAGACAAAGTGGGACAGCAAGAGTGACTCAGTCTGTGAGGGGAATGGGATTCTAAGAAAAGTCTTAATCACTTGAAATCTCATGGCAGCAAATAAATAATCAATTTTTGCAGTAGAGATATCTGAGATTAAATGCAAATTTATATCCTACTCTGTGTTATAATTGCTCATTGTCACTGTTAAACTAATGGTGAAGGGATTAGCCAAAGAACATATTTGTGCATGACACATGGTAACAGACAACGATATGAGAATTGACTGAGGGAGGGGATGGGTGGAGCTGGGAGGAGGTGTGCAGAGGAAAAAAAAGAGAGGACAACTGTAAGACCATAAACAATAAAAATTGTTTATAAGTGGAAGTGAGCCATACACCACAACCTTGTGTTATAGGTATGCCAGGGGAATTTAGCATTGTTGAAGCAGCATCTAGAAATACAGGGTCAAAACTCAAATGTCAGGTGGAAAATAATAGTAGAAAAGTTAACTAGTCTCATACCCAAATGGCTTGAATTTTAATGGTCTTTATAGGATTTTATGGAGAAAATATTGATAAATCAGAATTTTTATTTAAAAAATAAATTGATTATATTGTAGGAAATAAAACTGTAAACACAATAATTGATTAAATTATGATGGATTAATAAAAATGATATAATAGCTAATCTTTTTGTACCATATACTTTTATAAGTGCTTACAAACATTGAATCATTTAATTCACCCATCTGGGGGATAGCCCCCAGTCATCAGGACTGTTTGGTTTTTGAGTTTGCTCTTAGCTACCAGACTGTATCAAGTTCATAACACTGAGTGCTATGAAGCTTTTATACATTTGATGTAGATGTATATTCCTTGAATTATAAATGTATTTATTACAAAGCAGAAATGACAAACCAAGTTGACTTATAACTAATGTACAGATGACTATATGTATAATATGTATATCACACAGAAAATGTTTTACAAAATCTGTATCTATTTTTAGTCTCCCAACGGTGATCTTAACCTTCTTTGATACATATTTATGTTACATTTATCAATATTTTAATTTTAAGAATTTTGCCTCTCCCCTGAATGAAAAATTTTAAATTTGGCACATTTTAATTTATTAGGTTATTTTATTTTTCAGTTGTTACTTGGAGTTTGAGATTATTTAAACTTAAGTCTGTATTTATTGTGTGTTATGAATTGTCACAGGCCTTTTTATATCATAACTTACAAAATTGTAAGTTTTAAAGATCTTCATTGAACTTCAGGTGACTAATAGTCTCAATCTGCCTGAAACTGAGAGATTTCTTGGGACATGGGACTTTACTCTTAAAATTGGGACAATTGTGGGCAAACTAGGAAAGCCGACTGCCTTAGAAAGTTGACTGCCTTAGAAAGACAAATTTATTTATTTGCCTTGAAAAACTAACAGAAATATCTATACTTGCAAATGAGTGGAAAGATATAAAGAAAGGCATCTATTGAGAAAGATAAAGGAAAAAGATGAGAGAGACAGACACAGGGAGAAAGACAAAGAGTCACACATATATACAGGCTATAGATATCTGTATATGTTTGCATGTATGCATTTTCCGATGGGTATGTTTATACATGTACCTATATGTATGTCCATATATTTAAAAGGGGGAGAGAGGCAGAGGGAATGATATTAGTTTCAATCCTCACTTTGACATTTATATAATAATCTTTGGCAAGTCGCTAATTTATTTCTGAACTTTGGTTTCCTCAGATGTATAGTGGGTATAATATCTTCTTTATAGAATTACAGTAAATATTTAATATAATTTATACATTAACTATTAATTACATTACACAGACAGTAGAAGACACTTTTATAATGTACATATATTTTAAATGCTTTATTTTTTAAATATACCAAAACCATCCCATATTGTTGTTTTTCAAGGTTGAAGAGAAGTCCGTCCATAGCAATTCTTCAGTGCTTTCCTTCCTTTATTTAGATTACACATGAAACCTGTCATGTGTTAAATTCATGAAATCATGAGAAAGGGCCAAGCTTTGGTCCGCTGATATTACCATTGCTTCCTGTCACATACTTTTATGTAGACAGATATACGAGGTCTGGAAGTTCTCAGAGCACTGACCCACACCAGCTCCTCTCTGCTGATCATATGGGAAGCACTAGTCACCCAGGCTACAAGCTGAGCCTTCACAGCCATCCAAAAAGCTTTCACCAAGCTGGATTCCACGGGGTGCCCTGTAGCAGAGGGATACACTGCTACCTCTTATGGTACCCACAAAATCCTGCTTTCCTTCCAGGACCACCCTCTTCTCCCCACCAGCAAAGCCATTAACACTTGCCCATCCACCCCTGCAAAATCATTCAATTCTCTTCAGGAGCCAGAATTTTAAAGAATTCAACTCAAATGAAAAAGGAAGCCTAATGCAAAATGCAAAATGATGGTCTCTTAACGGAGGAGTGTAACACGCTAAAAAGGCTGCCTGTCCTAAAAGTGATACAAATTAATTAGCTTATTAATAATTTACCCCCTACTTTTAGTAATGTTATAAAGAAGGTATTTCATAAAATTTTAGTATATTTCTCTTCTCAACTCTGTCCACAAAGAATATCCAGAACCATTTCTATTTCTTCTGAAAAATGAGAAGATACTTAGGAAAGAAAAAAAATGCTCTGCGCATTTCCATTAGTGTAAACAAGTTTTTAGTCACTTTAATTGTACCAATGGCAATAATTAATGTAGCCACTTAATGTGATTCCTTATTTGAAAGACATCAGTTCCATTCAATGTTACCATTCATTTGGACATGGTACATAGTCAATTTTTCTGTGTGGATATCCATCTTAGTATAACTACTCAAAGGAGAATATTGACTTTCTAATGCTCTGTAATTCCCAGGTAGTTGGAGGTGTCAGAATTGGGAACTACAAAAGGAGATCTAGGGACAAACACAGGACCTGCAAAAATTTCAACTCCTATATTAACTGGCTTGAGATTCTTGAGTTCATTTTGGTTACCCGGTAGAAATCAATTTATTTTGTAAATTTTGTGCCTTCAAATTATTTTGCAAGAATGGTATTACAAAAATATGAAAAGAGGTAGGTTGGCAGGGGAGAGGATTCAGGGAAGGCAAATTCTCAGAAATCGAAGCTTAGAAACTGGAATGTGTTTCTTCAAGGTAGTTGGCCCACAGACACAAAGGACAATGTGAGGGTTATACACCCATTCTCCTTTCTCAGGGACTGCCTCTTATCGCCACTGCCTCCTTTATAGCAACCAACATTTTATCCAACATATTCTTATGATGAGCATCTGGCTCCCAAGTACTCCTTTTTCCAGGAATTTTCAAAACTGAATCTCAAGAAAGGTTAGTACACTAAGAAGAATAAATATAAAATATTAGGGACAGAGGCCAGTCTTTTCAACTGTGTGCTCTGCAGAGAAAAGAGGTTGGTGGCAAGGACAAAAGACGGGGGGGGGGGGGTTGAATTCAAAGATGTCCTGATAGCACTGCTGCTTTTCCATACATGTCTCCTTGGGTTCATGAGACATCCCTGCATAAATTTTAACAATATTTTATTTCTCCAACAGTGTTTGAGTTAGTATCTGTTAACCTGAAAACCAAAGGGTTCTATCTAATACACGTAAGTGTTTTGTTGCAGGATGAGAGCAAGCACTCATGACCTCTAATTCCTGATTTTCATGACTACGTAGTCCTGACTTTCTCTCACTCTCTTCTTCCATTCATTTTAATGCTTACTGTAATTCTAGGATATTTTAATGATCACATATATGTATAAGAATAAGGTCACTGCAAATACCACTACCTCTGTTCAAATTCCATTACATATACCTTATTCTAGATATTAGTGAAACAACTTAAATTGTGAAACTTTGACCTCTAACATTCCACCTGCACATCACAATCTGTCACCTGTCCATGTACTTTGCACCCACTTTTACTGCTTTTGATTTCTTAGAAATCACCAGGACCTTCTTACATGTAAAGAAAATGATTTTGCAAATGAAGTTTTTTAATTGCTAAAATGATTCAGCTGAACAAAGGGAGTTAATACCAACCTCTGGGGTTGGAATGGTATTCATTAAGCAATGTTTTATGTAGCATCCCACCTGGAGCACATTAAACCCTCAAATAGGTGTTATCTATGTAATTTTTATGTTGGTATTGCTCTCCCTTTTCCCTCAGTCTCAAAAAAAAAATCTCTTGCTTCTTCTTCCTTCCCTAGCCAGTAATGGTTGCACCATTTGTTCATGCAACCCACATTCTGAACCCTCTGTTGCAGTCCAGCTCTTTTGTCTTAATTATGAGAGGAAGCCCAAACACTGAATACAGTTTCTAATCTTTTTTATTTCTTTTTATTTCTGATGCAGAAGATTCAGATTGACAACCATTCCATGCCCACAGTCTCCAAATTTAGCTTGGTCCCAAGAACTGTCTTTTAATCATCTTCTCCCCTCATTCTTCTCAGTTTTTGTATGAAATGTTTACTACATCCTTTCAGGCCTCTACCCAAGAAAACAATGCAATACCAGTAGCAAACCAATGCATTTAGACATACTGCAAACATAATTTTACCACCATATTATATTCTAACATCTGCATTCAAATCTATTCTCTCTATTTTTGCATCAGTCGTGGAGAATGACACGCCCATATTCTCCCTCACAGGCCATTGTTTCCACTCTTCCCAAAGAACCCATTCATTCTTACCTTCTCAAGGACTCTCCAGGGAAGCCTTCTGCTTTCCCATCTCTATCTTCAACCATCTTTCTTCTCAAAGGCTCTATTCTCTCAGCTAGTAGACATTCTCAGATAATTCTCATCTAATCATATAAGCTAAATCATTTAGGATACTTTTGACTTCAATAATAAAATACAAAAAAAGTAATTTGACCAATATAGATTTTTTTTTAATTTACAGAATAAGGAGCATGTGCATAGAGGTCTCACCCAAAACATTAAAAAGAAAGCTCTAATTCATCTCATTCCTGATATCATTACCCTGAACTGGACTGTGTCTGGTGGTGGAGCAGGTGGCAGTGTGGATGCATTGCTCTAGTTTCTAATATCTGCATGTGATTTTGGACTGGTGCACAAGTGTAAATGGAGAGCTCTCTGTGACACAGTGTTTTCTGATACCAGCGTGTCTGCCCACTGAGATAGGGGGTGCTCTGCTGTTAGCTAATATAAGCCCAGACCCAAGGAGCATCCTTGCTGGGAACCTGCCTTTACTGTAGGAGAGGAACAAACAAAATTAAGAATATCTTAGATGACACAAACATAGATAGTAATCATTTCAAGCCAATAATTGCTCATCCCCCTGAAGCTTTCACCAATGAACATAGGAGCTAAACACTGACTAAGATTAAGTTTTCACATTTCACTTTACCAGTGGAATGGTGCCTTATACTAGAAATTAAATTTGGTTTATAAACCAGAAATATTTATAAGGCAATTTTTGTAAATACCTGAGCCCTGAATAGAAACATATACCAACCATTTCTTAGACTGAAAATCTAATAATCCCACTTTTCTCTTTAAAACATTTAAATGTTTTCTCTCTCTCTCTCTCTTTTTTTTTTTTTTTGGTGGGGGGAACATAGGTAAGATTCCTGATGTGGCCAACATAGGTAGTATGGCTAAAGGTTGAGCACACGTTTAGCTAATGACCTCACTTTAACATGTCTGTCTTACCTTCCTTAAACCAGATGTTACTTAACCTCTCTAAATTTAAGTTTCCTTATAAACTTGGAATGAAAAGAATAGTACCTTCCTTGCATATAAAATTAAATGAGATAATCCATTTAAAGTACAGCAAATAATCATTAGTTTGATTCACCTAACATTTTCAGTAATGCTGAGAACATGATTTAATAGCCCTTCCCCAGCCCCTTGTAATGGGTGTGGTCACACGGCTTGCTTGGCCAGTAAAACATGAGTTGAGCCCACATGTGTTAAGTTCATGTCAGAAGCTTTAAGAAATACAGTGCAATTTGTCATGCCCTCTATTCCCTGCCACAATTACTGACAATGCTCCAAATGGTGGCTGCTCCATCATCAAGAGTATCAGAAGTAGCCCACTATAGGAAAGAGCTCCTAATTGACTTAAAACACATATGGAACATGAGTGAGAGATATACCAATGTAGTTCAAGCCACTAAAATTTTGGTGACCTTATTTACTAGTATACAACCTAGTTAATGCAACTAGTGCAAAATGTTTTAAATATATTTGTTAGTTTTGTCCTAGGTGTCATCATCATTATCATCAATACCATTTTCATCATCAGTTATTATTATCATTCTCATCAGCAGCAGCAGCAGCAAATCCTCATCCTCTTCATGATTATGCCCTCTCTTGGCTGTTCTGTTCTCTGAAAACTTACTCCACTTTTGGCTCTCCCTTATCCCGTCTTTCCCTGCCTCAGCTGTATAAGTCTTTGTCCATTTTCTTGGTTGATACTGTTTTAGATTTAAGTTTCTAATATTAAAATTTTCTCTCTTCTTGGATTCCTCTTTTTACCTTCCTACAGGTTCTTAACTTAAACTTTATTTTAATAGCATTCCAAGCCATTTAGGAATGATTGGTTTAAGATTTTTACAATAAAGCACAGCTGATTTTTCCTTCCAAATATTTTCTCTTAGTCCTCTTTTTCTTGTACGGTGACATATTCACCTATCATTACTAAAACCAGAAGCCTACAAGTTATCCATTTTCTTTCTTTCCTTCACCTCCTATTAATCAAACATAATGTCTTATTAATTCTATCTGAAAAATGTATCTTTAATTTGTCAACATTCCCATGTCTTTTATTTCCAGTATAAGTAGAGCAACCATTGTCTCTCCTCTGAACATGAAATAATCTTCTCATTGTTCTACACCATTTCCAACTCTTGTCTTCTTCCACTCCATTCTTTATATGGCAGCCAGAGTAATCTTCTGAAGAAGGAAAAAACCCAAATATGATCATGATGTTTCATTCCTTTGGTGCCTTAGTATGTTCTACTTGCCTTGGAACTAAAATCCAAACTCCTTACCATAGCTGCAGATCTCTACGCAGATCTAACTCCTGTTTGTTCTTCAGGTTCATTTACATATTTGCCAGCAGCCTCATTGACCTCCTTTCTCTTCCCTGAAACATTGAAGCCCTCTCCTATCCAAAAACTTTTGATTATGAAACTCCCCCCCCCC
>PVKM010048853.1:0-11081 GCA_004027735.1 Carollia perspicillata
CCAGGGGAGGGGGCGTGGTCCTCCCCGAGCTCACCGGCTGTTGTGGCCCTTGTCCTCAGGCATAGCCAGGGTCAGGGATGTGCACAGGGCTGCAGCAGCTGCTTCCCCCGTGGAACGGTGTCTGCCAGGGTCGCCAGTACTCCTGGCACCTGAGGCAAAAGATAAAGTGACCTACCCCCGACCCCCCAAAAAAAGAAACAGCCAGAGCCCACTGGGAGGCCTGCTGGCGGGCGTGCCCGCCCAGGCGCGGCACCCTGGCTGTGCCCGCCCAAGGGTGTTTTTCCGTGGATTCCGACCTGTTCCGGGAAGCTACGCGTGGTGTGGCTGTGCAGTGGAGCGTTCTAGTTGGTGCTCAGCTGCTGGCAGCCACTTCTGAGAGTTTGACGGCTGTTGGTGGCGTGTTGTGACAATGCATCCGTCGTCTGGTCACAGCTCTGGCCCAGGGACAAGGACAGGATCCTGGCCACTGTCGCAGGACTAGTATGCACCCACCCCACCACCCCTGCACTGCCCACCAGCCTCCCCGATGGCCCCACGGAGCCCTGCAGTGCTGGGCCCTGTGCTCCGTGCAGGGGGTGGGGCCTGAGCAGCTCTGATCCCGTGAGGCTCCCAGGTGGCGAGTTCTGTGCATGGGTGCGACCTTCCCTCAGCCTGCGATGTGCTCCTGGGGTTGGTGGAACCACAGGGTCTGAGGGCCCCCACACGGGGCCACGGGGAGGTGGACCTCTGCTGACTTTTGTGGGGAAGAGTTTGGGGCTGGAATGGCTGCTGAGCCCAGGATCCGGGGTCCCAGATGCTGCGGCTGGACAGGAGCAGAGCTGGTGTGACCCAGGAAAGGGGTGCGACTGTCCACCCTCTGGGGTGTTCTCTCTCGCATAACACTGGTGTTCGACAACAGCACTTTCATACTTTCACGGTGCAGCTCACAGACCCCCAAGCGACCCCTGTGCTCTTTAGAGCTTGGTTCAGGCCCGAGGGGTCCGTCACTGCTGATAACTGGGCGGGCGAGTGTCCTCCGGAGCCCCCAGACAGCGCCGCCCCTCCCAAAGGCTCACCGTGGGCTGGGTGCCAAGAAGACCCGTAGATTGGATTGGAGGGGCTCTAGAGGCTGCCGTCTGTAAACGCCAGTGGGGTGGAGGGACTGCCCAGCGCATGCTGTTCGAGACACGAGCGCACTCCGTGGGCCCAGCCCGTGCCCGCCGCCCTTCGGCCGCTGCGAGCCCAGCTCTACCGTCTCCAAGGCGCGCGCCCACGCGGGCGTCTTGACGGTACCTGCACAAGCACACGGGCGCTCGCACCTCGCTCTTTTTGCTGAATGGTCTCAGGGTCCAACGTGTTGCAGCGTGTGTCCGCTTTCTGTTTCCTTCACAGTAGAAGAGCATTCTGTCGTCGGGACAGGCCACACCCTGCTTGTCCACTCTTATCGCCGGGCCTTTGGGTCTTTGAGTTGTTCCTAACTGCTGTGCGTTTGACTCTGAAGCTCTCGATCCACCGGGCTCCACCACCCCCCGCCCTGCCCCGCCCCGCCCATCCCAGCCTGGCGCGAGCTGGGAACGTGCGTGGCTTTGTTTCGATCCCGTGCGCGGCTTTGTTTCGATCCCGTGCGCGGCTTTGTTTCGATCCCGTGCGCGGCTTTGTTTCGATCACCTGCGCGGCTTTGTTTCGATCACCTGCGCAGCTTTGTTTCGATCCCGTGCGCCCGTGCGCGTTCAGTTCTGCCAGCGGTTCCTAGGGCGCCGAGAGCGCCGCCTGCTGACTTTGCGGGGAGGGTGCAGCAGATGGGAGCCCCAGGCGCGGGTGTGCTCTGGCTCCTCTGAACGCCGCGGGCGGTGGTGGGAAGTGCCCTCTGTTCTCCTGGTCAGGGCGGGCTGCGCGCTGGCGTCCCTGCACGGGGATCCCGAGTTGCTGGGCAGAGGGCAGCCGGCCACCAGCCAGCCAGATGTGTGACCATGAGCTCCCCATGGAGAAAGCATGTGAGATCCGTGCTGAGCGGACGTTGCTGGTGCACAGGGGCTGAGGTGCGCATGCATCTCGAAAGTGCGATGCTCAGCGAGAGCGGCGGGGCCATGTGATGTGGGTGGAGCAGGTGCAGCAGGTGCAGCAGGTGCAGCAGGGGGCGGGGCCGAGAGTGGGAGGTGGCGGCTACTCGAAGCGATTGCGCTTTCTGTGGAGGTGACGAAAATATTCCGGAATTGGGTGATGGCAATTGTCGCACAACACTGTGAGGGTAGTAAAAGCCACTAAATTGTACGCTTAAAAAGATTACAGTGGTAAATTTCGTTGTGATCTTTAATATGATCTTAAAGAACTGGTTCCGATCGTTCCGTGCATATTCATGAACCGGTTCCCGAACTCCACATTGAGCTTGAAGGCGCAGCAGTTTCACTGGGAGGTGGGTCCAGACCAACCAAAAATGACTTCCGGGCACCCGCCTTTTCGCCCAGAGGCACCCAGGGGACCCAGCCCCAGCGTTCCCTACACCACAGTGGGCTCTGGCCTCACCCACGTCAGGTAACCAGAGGTCCAGCTGGTGGCCCGAGCGGCGCCACAGCTCCGCCACACCAGGGCTGCCGTTGGCTACCCTGCGCCGGTGCCGGCCATGACCAGATCCATGCGCGTATCATGGGGACGCAGTCACGCCGCTGTGCGCTCCAGGGGTGGCCTCTGCCTACTGGAAGAATCGATTAGGAGGCCCGCCCACCCGGGAGCTTATCTGCTGGACTACTGATGAGTAATTCTGGGCGGGGAGCTGGTTGGGAGTAATTCTGACTCGACAAAACTTGTCCCTCTGCGGGATGCCAGTGCTCAGAGGTGCTGTTGCAAAGACCAGGCTGTCCAGACTGGGAGTTCCCGATTTCGGTTGTTCCCTGAATGCAGGGCGGCCCGCTCCCAGCGCACGGGTTCCATGGACTTGGCCCCGGCTGGCTCAGACGGGGCCACGGGCGCAGCCCTGCTGTAGCAGACTGGGAACTTGACCTCTGAAAACAAAGCTGAGGCCTGTGTTACGAGTGTATCTTCTCAGACACTGTCCTTGGCACCAGGGCCATCTGGGATTTGTTTCCACTTTTTGCCAATAGCACCATGTTACTTCCTAGTCGGTGTGCACCCTGTTTTATTAGTAGTGGAATCACATTTCTTTTTTTTTTAAGTTTTTTTAAAGATTTTATATATTTATTTTTAGAGGGGAAGGGAAAGGAGAGAGAGAGAGAAATATCAATGTATGGTTGCCCCTTGTGCGTCCCCTGCTGGGAACTGGCCTGCAACCCAGGCATGCACCCTGTCTGGGAATCGAACTGCGATTGTTTGGTTCGCAGGCCCGTGCTCAATCCACTGAGCTACACCAGCCAGGGCTCACATTTCTTTTTTAAAAAAAATATTTATGGATTTTAGAGAGAGAGACATCGATTAGTTGTTTCACTAATTGGTGCATTCATCAATTGCTTCTTGAATGTGCCTTGACAAGGAATTGAACCTGCAACCTTGGCGCATCGCGACGACTCTCTAACCTACTGAGCTGCCCGTCCAGGGCCTAAAATCACATTTGGTTTTACAGAATACAGTGACTGTAATTTAAAACTAACCAGGAAGTATTCTCATGCCAGAGTCTGAGCTGAAGCCCCTGATGCCCACTGACCACTGAGGAGACAGGTATGGCGGGGTGGCCAGGTCGTGTCTGGGAGTATTTCCACATGTAACAAAAACTATGTTCTCCCTAAAAAGATGTCATTCACAGAGGTTTGAGTTTTCCCTTCATAATAGTTACTTTTAGCCTATTTTTAAAATTTCACCCTATTTTTTTAAAAGACTCCCTGCGTGCCCACTGTGGAGCCCACAGCAGCCGCAGAGGGTGCATTCACTGGGAGCGTGGGGCTCTGAGCATGCCCAGCGCACCCTCCCGAGGGAGCGCGAGCCCAGCGGAGTGTGTTGCCCTTCATGTGAGTCTCCGAGGGCAGGTGACCTTGGAAGCCACCAGGGAACTGGGGTTCCCGCAGCCTGGCTCCCACCCCCCATGGGCCCTGCTGCTGTGGAAGACCGGGCAGCTGGACCGTGGCCCAGGGCTGGGAGACTCTGCCCTGTGCGCGGACGGGGATGGGGGGTTGGTCTACCTGAGACCGCTCACTGAGCGCTGGGCGCAGGTGAGCGGGAACCCTGGGCCGCCAGACTCGGCTCACCCCATGTGGGAGGGCCAGTGTCACGTGCTGGCGAGGGAAGGTGCGCCGTGCTGGAGGGCAAACGCCGTTCCTCATGGGGACAACAGTGGTCTCCACTGGGCCACTTGTAAGCAAAGACCTGAGAGGGACGGCGGGGTGTGAGGGGCAGTGAGCCGGCCCCCCGGGTGTCCCAGAGGGGAGCTCCAAGCGGAAGAGGCGCTGGCGCCAGCAGGGCCGGGCCGTGGCTGGGGCGCTAGGGGGCAGTCGGGTTCCGCCCCTTGCAGAGCAGCCCGGGTTTGGCCTCTGGTCTCAGGCTGCTCTGTGGACATGGGACTGGCGAGGACGGACGGAGTCACTGCAGGGAGCTGGGGGCCTGGGCCTGTGTGCCGACCCCTAGGTATGACCTCAGGGCTTTAGAGGCAGAGGCAGTGGATGTAGTCGGGGCCACGCATGAGACGTGGGGACGCCCCAGCACTGTGGCCTGACCTGTGGCCTGACGCCTTGGGGAGGACACCTGAGGGGCTCAATAGTGAGGGGCATCTTGGTGACTGTCCAGTGGGCTCGGATGAGTCAGGGTGGACTGCCTGATTTAGGGAGGGGCAGAGAGATGGGGGGGTAGGTCTTGGAACCAGAGGGTGTCAACGACCCTGTCTAGAGAGGTGGCAGGCGGGAACGAGGGACCGAGGGACCAAGAAAGAGCAGCGGGGTGTGGGGACGGTCTGGGGGGTGGCAGGCGACTGGGACACAGTAGAGTCCGGGGTGTTTACTGGACACCACGGCAGAGGTGCCAGGGATGGTGGGAGGTTCACAGGGACTAGTGGACTGGGGAGGACTCAGTGGCAGGCAGAGAGCACCAGAGACCGCACGGCCCAGTGCCCTCACCAGGGAGAGCTGTGGGTGGGTGGGGAGAGGGTGCGAGGTGGGAGGAACTGGCCCAGGGATGGGGAAGCAGCGGTGAGGTTGGCAGAAGAGTGGCCGAGTCCCAGGGGCTGTGCTGGGCAGGGCCGAGCTGCGATGAGGCAGGGGCGCACGCACGGTCTGCATGGTGGGGACAGAGCCCGACTGCAGGGCGACTGAGCGGCAGGAGAATTAGGGGGCGAGCAGCAGACGGGTCATTGGAGGGAAGTGGGACTGATGTTTTTTTTTTTTCTTTCTATTTCAAAGATTTGCTTTTTATTTATTTTTAAAGATTTTATTTCTTTAGAGAGACAGGAAGGGAGGGAGAGAGGAAGAGAAAATCGGTTGATTGGCTCTCGCACGCCCCCTACTGCGGACCTGGCCTGCAACCCAGGCGTGCGCCCTCATCGAGGATCAAACCGGCGACCGCTCGTTTTGCTGCCGTCTGCTGCTCAACCCCCTGAGCCCCACCGGCTGGGGCCAGAGGGTCACTGTGGGCCGGACGCTCGCTCACAGGTCGGGCTGCTTCCTCCTGGTGCTTCCACGGCGTTTTCTCTGGGGGTGCGCACCGGCTGTGGCGGTCGGCGCGTCTCACAGCTGGTCCGTGCTTTCCCCCCTGCTGCCTCAGGTCTTTTCTCTGCCTCTGTCTGGTTGCGTGTGTTCAAACTGGTGTAATTGTGGCGCATCTGTGTGCTGTTGGGAGTAATCTGGTAGAGAGGGCACAGCTGTGATGGCAGTGGCTGGGGTGCTGTCCCAGGCCTTGGGCAGCGCTCTGCCTGTGACGGGGGGCTGGTCCTGGCGGGACACCCTCAGTTCCTGCAGGAAGCACAGGCCAGGTGGTGGGCCCTGGGGAGGCTGGCGGCCGCCTCGGTGAGGTGGGGCTGGGTGGCGGGGTCGTGCCTGTCGGGGCGAGGCTTGGGCTCGGACGGCGCTGCACCAGCCCTTGGCTGTGGGGAACCTGCGTTCCCTGCCTGTGTTGTTCTCCTGCTGGCGGAGGGGCCCCTGCCTGGGACCCCAGCGGCACTGGATGCCTGTTTCTCCCAGGGCTGGCCACTGCGGCCAGACGCCCTGCCCGCGCCCTTGGCAACCTGGGGCTGACCTTGTACACTCGACTGCTGTCTGCCTCCAGCAGTTGTGTCCTTGACCAGGGGTGGGGCTGGCCAGGGCGTCCCCAGGAGGCTCCTTTAGCTCCATGAGTGCTCCCTCCACAGCACACACGCATGGGCCTGCCTGTGGAGTTCGCAGGGCTGCGTGTCGATGCAGTCTGTGCTGGGCGGGGTCTGCGTGTGAGGCCCTGTGAAAGACCGGCGCATGCGCCTGTCACCAGTTGCCTGGGTGCGCGCCCCTCCCAGCTGAGGAGAGCGGCGGCCTCCCTGTGCTCCTCCTGGTCTCTGGGGGTGGGGAGTGTGGACGGACACGGGGCAGGTGCACGTCTGCCACCTGGGCGGGGTTCCCACCTGGGGATGTGCCACTGGACGGGACAGCACTGTGGAAGCTGGTTGGCCCTGGCCCCGCCCCCAGGCCCTGGTTCCCACTTGCTTACTGTGCTGATCCGAGAGGTGAGAGGTGGCAGCCAGTGCTCGGGTAGGGGACATGGACCCAGCTCTTTAAGTGGAAGGGCCGGGGCTCTTTTAAAACTGCACTGCGTGGAAAGGCAGGTCCCGTGTACCATCAGCTGCCTGTCACCGCCCCGCTGGTCAGAGGTCGGCCGGTGATGACAACTCAGCGGTGCGCCGCCGGGGTCGCAGTGCAGAACACGCTCCCCCAGTGGCACCGGCTCCTGTCCTGTGGCACGGCCAGTCCTGACCTTCCCGCCCTCTCCTGTCCCCGAAGGCGGTCCCGGGGGTAGTGAAGGCCTCCCTATAAGGTTAACTCCTTGTTGGGACTTGCTTGTGTGCAGGGACGCACTGCCTCCAGAACCGTGTCTCCAGCGCCGCTCAGCCCAACAGGGCGCCTGTGTTCGGCGGAGTTCTCTGGGCAGGGGACTGCGCAGTGGCACGTGGCCACCGTGGGCTGCTGGTTCCTTCTGGCTGTCACCAAACTCGCTGGCAGCAGCTGAAGCGCCGGGTTCAAGCACTGCTGTTTGCTTCTGACCTCAGAAGCAACCCTTCCTCGCCTAGCGTGGGGCGAGGCTTTTGTCAAGCAGCCCCGCTGTCCTGAGTGGCTGGGGGCCTCTGTCTCTTTCCTTTGTGTTTCGTTTTCCTTCGTCGCCAGAGGGCCTTGATTTCCAGGCCAGTAAAAAGACGGAAGCGGGTGAGGAGTGTGCTGGGCTCGCCCCCATTTGAAGGCATGGCCGTACGGCATGCGAGCGTCGCGGCCACGCTGCGCGTGTGCGGACTGCCGGACAGGGCGGCAGGGCCCTGCGGGTCCACCTGGCCGGGGCAGCCCCGGGCCCAGGGGCCGATCCTTTGCCTCACTGCATGGAGGAGCCAGGGCTGAAATGGCGTTTTTTCCCTTCTGGGCATCAGTTGTATTCTTGATTCTTTTTCTCACGAGACGGTATCATGAGTCTGGCTTCACCGACGCCGAGTGCTGACTCGTCCCTGTCCTCACGGAGCTCATGGCCGGACGTGAGGCCGGGCAGACGCCGGCGGCCCAGCCTCGTGGCCAGAGATGCCATTGGAGAGGGCGCCCGGGCCCCAGACGCGTGTCCAGCAGCGGTCCCTGTGCCGGAGTATGCGTGCGCCGTCGGTGTTGCCTTTTCTTTTCCTTTGGCAGGAAGGCCTGGCCCGGGGATGCGCAGCCCTTCCTCCACAAGGGTGTGCCAGGAAGGGCACGCAAATGAGTGGTTCCCTGCACCTCAGAGCGACTGGGCCACGGAGTCTGCGGGGGGGGGGGGGGGGGGGGGGTCCCCTATGAATCAGCCGGAGGTGGAGGGGCGGTCCTGGTGCCAGGGCGTCCTGGGCTTGAAGCAGAAACACCTGGGGGTGTGCTCTTCACTGGGGGCGCAAACGCGAGTCGGGGCCTGAATCTTTTGGTTTGGGGGCACGTTTGCTGGCAGTGGTGCGGGGCAGGGCGGGGCACCAGGGGGTTGGGGGCAAGGCCACCTCCTGACCCCCTGCTGTGGCCCGTGGGTGCCCTCGGCCGGGGCCCCGTGGCTGCGCAGTGAGACGTGCCCACGTGGCCACTCAGGTGCTGGCCGGGCCGGCTCCCTGCTGCCCACCCATGCCCCCCGCGGCCGCGGGGTCTCTGTCCTGACGGGGGCAGGCTTCGGAGTCTCTCCGGACCCCTGTGCAGTGGGGTGACGACCGAGCTCACGTCTCGGTTCCCGTTGTCTTCAACAGAGAACTGGAACAGCATGCCAGACGCCCAGAGCGTGTTCCTCGCCGCCTCTGTCCGGCCGTGCAGGGGCTTTGTTCGCACCGCTCTGAAGACGGGCAGGGCCCGCTCACAGTGGGCTGGGCGAGCGGCCGGCCAGCGGAGAGTCACCGTCTGTGCTTGGTCCCCGGGCACGCCCCGGGTGGGAGCCAGGGCGGCGATGCACGGGCACCGCCTGAAACTTCCTCCCACTGGCGCCACTCGGACTCTGTGTTGGGTAGTGGCCGCAGGCGCGGCGTCTGCCACCGCAGCTCATTTCTCCGACCCTCTACCAGCGACATCGGCACATGGTCTGTCCTTCCCCGTCACAAACCGGGGTGAAGGCTCCCAGTGTCCGAGGGCTTTAGGGTGAACGTGTAGAGGTTGCGTTACCCCAGGACCAAGGGCACACAGTCCACGAATTTCTGACACAGGTTTTAGGTGCCGCGCATGGTCAAGCTGATCTCTGGCGGCCTCTTCTTTTTGGCTCCGAGAAACAGCCTCTCCGCCCCAAACCACCACAGGTCATAACGTTTTAAGATACTTTTTTGGGTGTTTTTGTTTCATGTAGAAATACTATCTGTTTACGCTGTTGTGCCGATCTGGAATTTATTTTGTAAGGAAGATGTGAGGGGGCTCGTCTTAATTCTCCCCCCTCAGAAATTCAGAAACCTGCTGTCAGTCTGTCCTTGACTCTGTCCGTTCGATGAGTGGAAAGGCCCCTGGAGCCCCCGGGACTGTCCTGGTGGCCTGCTCACCACTCGGGTGCTGGTGTTCCTGCCTGCCCCACCGTGCATGGAAGGTGAGCTCCCCGAGAACGGGGTGGTGGTGTGCAGCCTTGGTGGGCAGGGGGACCCCACAGCTGGCAGGGAGATGTGGGGGGGCCTCTGCCGCCCTCCACCGCTGGTTGGGTGGACCTGGGAGGCAACAGTTGCGAGCCACGGCTTGCACAGGTTTCAACCATCCCGGTCTCAGAGGACCTGGGGCGGCGCAGCCTGTGTGTGGGCTTCTGGGCCCCTCGGTCCCCATCCGTGTCATCCTGCATCCCGGTGACAGCCAGACGAGCTGCTGCCACATCGGAAGCTTGTCTGCGCGGAGCCTGCCCCACCGGTGTGGCCGTTTCTTCCTGACGTCGGGGGAGCTGCAAACGGCAGCGCCCATCGCAGAGGGAAGGGTGTGCTTGGCTGTGCCAGGGCTGTTGCCAGGGGGGCGGCGGCGGCTGCAGGGGCCGTTGGCCTTGTGCGTTCGGGCGATTTAAAGAAAGATTCGGGGTCTCTGGAGAGAAAGGCTGCTCTGAAGCCTGAGAGAGGTCGTGTGGACCCGACTGGGGGGGTCGGGCGAGTCGGTGGGCCGCGGTGAGCGTGGCTCAGCTGCAGACTGCCCCGGGGTGGGCCGGCGCGTCCCAGTGCTCGCCCTGCAGTCTGGCTGTGGCAGCGGGTGCCCGGGGCTGAGTCTTCCTCCCTGCGGCCGCAGGTCCTCGTCTGCGAGCTGAAGACACCGCGTGTCTGACAGTGCGGACGTCAGAGTAGCCGGGAGGGGGCCAGGGCTCTTCCTGTGCCTGGCGCACGCAGGCGTCTTGCACGGGGCCGGTGCAGGCTGCCTGCAGAGGACGGCCCCCTCCCCACGCGGCGCCCTGTGTCTGTGCCTGGGCCCTGGCACTGGGCTCTGCTCCGAAGGGGCGCTTCTGCTCCGGGGAGCATCTCCGCGCCCTCTTTGTTCCCGCTCGCTGGCCCGTTCCCGCTTTCCCGCGTTCCTGCATTCCCGCATTCCCCAGCTCACCCAGCGGTTGCGAAAAACCAGGCGCTCCGTGCCCGGTGCCGCTCCCATTCCAGGCTCCCATTCCAGCGGGAGAGCCGCGCGCGGCAGGCCGGCACAGAGTGAACATGGGGCCAGAAAGGGGCAGCGCCGAGGAGGCCAGCGGGAGCGTGCACACGTGAGCCGGTCCTCGCGGAGCTGGCCTCGGGCGGACGTCACAGGCTGAGCTTCCTGACACGCCGGCAGCAGGGGTGCCGCAGGGACCGTGTCTGTGGAGGCCCACCTGGCAAGGGCGTCTCTGGTCCCCCCGGGTCCGTGGTGGTGCTTCCAACACCCTGGAGGGAAGGCGGGCAGTGTATGGGAGGGACATTTTTAATTTACAAGGGGAATTTCATGAAAGCCATTTTCACAGTAAAAAAAAGTCTATTTCCAGGTCCCAGGGGTGGCTCTGGGGCCCTTTCTAGGAGATTGTGTTTTGAATGACAGTTGGGGCTTCTGGCTGGACCACAAAACCAAACTCAGAACCCTGCTGCGGAGACTTCTCGGAGGCTGCAGCAGGTGAAGGGGTCGGGTGTGCCGTGTGACGGATGTGTGGTGTGCCGGCCCTGAGCGTGTGCCTGGCACTCTGCGCGCACAGCCGAGGCTGCAGGGAGGCTGGCGTATTTTTAGGCTCTTACTCACTCAGCCACTGGTGTCGGGCGGAGCATCTGAGTCATGACTGGCAGGGGCTGGGACCGCGCTGTCGCCGGGGTGACGGCTCCCGCTCTGCTCGGGTTTGCCCTGCTGAGACAGATTGGAATTTCCCAGAGAGTTTTTACCGAGAGAGGAAGAAGCGAGAGACTTACGGGAACTGTGGGCCCTGCAGAGGTGACACATTTCCCGAGGACAGCTGTGACCCACAGTGGGCTGCTCTCTCGGGAGGCCCCCACCCCACAGTGCGGAGCCTGCCCAGGGCTGCTTCTGGGCCACCCTCTCTCTGGG
>PVKM010048854.1:0-11093 GCA_004027735.1 Carollia perspicillata
CCCTCTCCAAGTTGGGTGGCCTGAATTCTAGCTGCAACGGGCTGACCTCAGGTGTGTCACTGGGCTTCCTTGTCCACACCTGTCAGAGAAGGGCTTGCCTAGGTGGTCTTGAAGGTCCTACCTACTACAAACCTTTAATAATAAAAAGGTACATATCAAGTCATAATCAAGATGACTTTGTGCCAGGACACTGTTCTAAATGTATTGAATCCTCACAACAATCTTATGAGCAGGATTCCATCCTCACCCTACCCCCACTTTACAGGTGAGGAAGTTGAGGCACGGAGAGGGTAAGCAGATTTCCCGAGGATGTGGGACTGCCCACTGGGGGAGCCAGGGTTCACACTCTGTTACATTCCCTACCCACACTTTCAACCACGATTGCTCCGTCCCTCTGTCTCACAATTATGAAAACCTATCCCTGGGGTCTTTTTCCCTTGGGAAACTATGCTTTAGTTGCCACTGCAAATCTGGGAAGAAAAGGGGACTGGCCTCAGAGGGCAATGGCTGGAGACAGGAAAGCTCCCGGGAAGGAGGAGGCGGTGGCTCCTGCAAGAAGTGAGCCTTACTCTTTGAAGGAGCTGTAATACTGGTTGACAAATTCGATAGCTTGAGGTAGAAGCTCGTCTGGGGAGATAGGCTTGTCCCTGGGTCCTCTGGTCAAACTTTTGGAGTTCATGATGGCTCCCAAGCAATACTTGGACTTGCAAGCGAGATCCTGAGAAGAGAGAGGCGGGTGGTGAGGTGGGCAGTTTTGATGGCCATCCTCTCCCGGGCTAGCTCTCCTGGCCACCTCCTTCCACTCTGGCTGCTCCAGCTCCCTACCACCCCTCTGCACCCTTACGGCACCTCCTCCCTGGGGTCCACCAGGCTTCCCCCCGCCACCTAGATCTCTTTTCCTCCACTGACTGGACCCCAGTGGGTGTGAGCTGGGGTTGCTCTCCCTTGCCTGGGCTCAGCCCCTTGGCCCCATTCCCAGCTGGCCCCAGACCCAGAGCGAAGTCAACAGCTCTATTCCTGGAAACATCTCGACCACCTTCTCATTCAGAGGCTGATGTGGCTCATGGGAACACACTATTGCCATTCAGCCAGAGTGAGCTGAAATGAGAGGGTGCAAATCCCGAAGCCAGAGGGTGGCACAGGGAAAGTGCTGGAAGGAGGTACAGCCAAATGTTAACTGGGGTAATTTCTGAAAGGTGTGGGAAATCCTTCTGCTTTCACGTTCTTGAAATTTTCCATTCTTTCCCACTTAGATAGAATGCATTCTAAAGTTAGAACGAGAAGCGTAGAATACAGGAAGGGGCCATAAGGGACACTTAGTACAACTACTCACTGGATGTGGGAACCCCTCTCCAATATCCCTACCAAACAGCACTTGAACCCTTCTCCCGACGGCAAGCTCCCTTGACGTAGTTCAGTTCATCTTCGGACAGGTCTGTTAGAAAATTCTCCCTGAGACTATGCTGAAGTCTGTGTCTCTCTTGAAAAGACTTCATTTGTTCCTGTAACCATTTCTCTCACCTCTGGATTATCCATTACCCGTGAGGGGGATTCACAGGAAGTTGGTCTCATTTACTTCCTACGGTTATTTACGAGGAGCACGTCTCTGTTCCCAGCACCCTTACCCAAGTGATCATCGTTTGCGTGGCCCAGAGACACATCTGTTTGACCCTCTCGGGGCCCTGATGGCTTCGCCGACCTGGGACAAAGGTGGTTCACCCCGGAGCCCCAGATGTCTCACCCCTTTGGCCTTGTGGTGAAGTGTGTCTTGGAAGGTCATCCCATTGCCCCAGTTTTTGATCCTCACGTGCCTTGGGCAGGCCGATGGGGGCGCCTTCAGCTTGACCAGGGATTCTGGAGCCTTCTAAGAGAAGGAAGAAAACAGGGACCTCCAAATGCCTCCAACTCCAGGACCCCTTGGGTCTCTCCCTGGCCCTTGGGCCCTGCTTTGGCTTTGGGTGGGGTGGGGAGCTTGGGTGGGAACTCAGGTCAGGGTGTGGGTCCACGTCCCTCCTCCCTTCCCGGCAGCCTGGCCACCTGGGCCAGTGCCTGCTAAGAGCTACAGGTGCCCGGGCCACTAGCCAGGCATCTCTCCTCACCCAAGACCCTGCCAAATACTCCCTCAGAGGAATGGCAACAGTAGGGGAGACTAGATGCCAAGGAGACTACTGTCACTGCCAGTGTTACAGCCAATGCCTCCGAGGACAGAAATCAGGAGGAGGAAGAATGGACTAAGAGGCATTTAAGAAAATGTAAACCATCGGCTCTCCCAGCGACCCCTGCCTCATTTCTCTGCCCATCTTGTCTGGAATACTGAGATCCAAAGCACTTGGGGAAGACGGAACCGGTGGGACAGCGGCTGGGGGCTGCAGCGAGGGCTCAGCTGCTGAGTCTGACTCCATGGGTGGTCGCCTCTGACCCCTCACTCACACAGGCAAGTCATCCAGGTACCAGTGCACCTCAGGGGCCACCACTGCTGATCATCATAAATCACTTGCCCTCCCAAAGCCCTCCCTTGTCCCTACCCGTGTCCCCTGGATCTCCACCCACTGCCCAGACCCCAGCTTCCACCAGGCTGCTCAGCCTGCATTTGCCTGGGCAAGGGAGGAAGGGGCTTCCCACACCCATGTGACTCACTGACCTTCACCGTCCCCGTGAGGGGTTGAGGGGACTCATTCTGGGCCTGGCCACGGCTGTGACCCTTGGGGTCATCCTGTGTCCCTGGACTGTGAAAGGAAACAACTGTCATGAGATGGAGTACCTGAGGGCAGAGAGGGGTCTTGGAGTCCCTTCTGCCAGCCTGTCATTTGAGGGATGAGGGAACTGAGGTCCAGAGAGTGGGAGTGAATTGCTGGTGGTTCTAGATGAGGCCCGTGTGTGTGTGTGTGTGTGTGTGTGTGTGTGTGTGTGTGTGTGTTGGAGAGCAGGCAGACACGAAGAGAGCTGAACCAAGGCTGGTGGCCCAAAGGACAACCCACAGAGGCTTGGGAAGAGGCCCCCCTCAGAAGCCAAGTACAAACATGGGTGGGCCGAGAAGGGCTTCTCCCAGGCCAGCAGCACTGCCCACTGTCCATTCATTTCGGAGGACTTAAGCTTTTTTATTTAAAGCATTTGATTTGTCTTGGTTTATTTATTTATTCCAAATTCTTATTATGGAAAATGCTAAACATTCATAGTGGAGATAATAGAGTAATAATCGCCCTTGGGCCCCTCACCCAATACCAACCCATGGCCGGTCCTGTTTCAGCTCCACTCCCCCCTGGCCCCCACCACCAGTCCAAAGCAAGTCCGAGATGCCCTGCCATCAGTAAACATCTCAGTAAGTGCTTCTGGAAGATAAAGCCTCTTTTTTAAAAACACACATTGATTACATTTACTTTAAAATGGCAGATGTAAAGAACTTAGCTTGTCCATTGGAGAAAGCCTTAATAGTCTGTAATCACTTAGAAATCATTGGTTCTGGTTTGGGATTTCAGGTTCGCTCTCCTGGTAAATGCTACAGAGAACAGAAGACGCAACTCCCTGGGTACATGCTCGTAAGCACCCCTCCAAGATCACACATGCCTCCTTCCGAGGCGGATCACACTACAGGGCACTTGAGGAGGAAAGCTTGCTGTGTTCCACGTTCTTTGCTGCATTTCTGGGGTGTGCATGTGCACCCACATCAGAGGGGAAGGAGATCAGAGAGCACTCCAAGGGTCTCTCGTGTCCCACGCTATACACATCTGTGAGCTTGGAATATGACACATGAGCATGTATTGCTTTTATTTTTGGAAAGAGTAATATTTAGGTTGTGCTCCGTTCTCCACCATTATAAACAATGCCCCAAACTGTGTGCACGGTCTGATGCTGGGTGTGTGCAAAAGCACAGAAAATCGTAAAGTAAATGCTAACAGTGACTAGCATTAACTGGTAAGAACATGGGCGATTTGAATTTTTCCTTATACTTCTCTGCATTCTCCAACTTTTTACAGTGACCATGAATCCCTTTCATAACTGGGGAAATGTTTAAATTTGGAAATGAATAAACAAAGCTATGCACAGTCCCCCTTCTCCCTCAGCAGGTTTCTGTAGGCAGCGGTGGGGAGGTGGGGTGGCCAGGAGCCCGAGGAGCAGTCAAGGCTCTGGATGCTTACTGGCAAATCACTGCATTGCCCGCCCAGACACTCGGTGCGGTTTGGCAGAGCCCACCGTTGTGCTCGGTGCTGCTCGGTTCTTTGTGGGACAGGAGGACCCTTAAGGTCGAAAAGGGGTGTCGCCGTGTGGTGCTCGCTTAGACCCAGGAGCCGGGGGCTGAGGTCCGAGCTGCTGTCTGTGGCTTGTTTCGTGGCTGACGCGGGGTCTCGACTGTCCCGCAGCTCCTGCTTCCTCCCCGCCTGCCCACCGCTCCCTACACCAGGGCTTGGGGAGGAAAGGAGCTCTGGAAAACGGATCTTATTTGTCAAACAGGAACACTTTTGCTCTCTTATATCTGTCCTAAACGTTGTAGCAGCCCCAGTGCTGAAAAAAAAATCTAGAAAGCTCCCAAGTGCCGAGACATCCAAAATTCCTACTCTGGCCCTCGTAGACCGTGGCTCACGGGGGCATGTGGGGACTCTCCGGGCCCTTGTGGCTACAGTAACCTCATAGGCTTCTAACCGAGAAAAATACTTTTAAGTAAATCCTCATCGGAATCCTACAGAGCGAATATTACAATCCTCATATTTTCACGGAAAACCGAGGCTCAGAGAAGGTCAGTGCCACGTGGGGCTGGAGCCCGGTCCGCCCGGAGCCGCCCGCCTCCCACCCAGGGCTGACTCGGCCGGGCTGCAGTACCTGGCTCGGCGGGAGCCGCAGGCGGGCTTCGGCCGCAGGATCCTGCGGAGGAGCCCGCAGAGCCGGGGCCGGGCTGCCTCGCACGCCGCGCTCAGTCCCTCGCGCATGGTACTGGCTAGGGCGCAGCTCGGAGGGCGCCCCTTCTCGCTCGGTGCCGGCTCCTTTAAAGCCGCCCGCTTCCGCAGCCCTCACCCCGGGGCGGAGCAAGCAGGAGACCTCGCCTGGAATCGGCTTCACCCTGATTGCCCCCCTCCCCCGGGGCCGAAGTGTCCCGTGGGTAGGGAAGGGTGCGCCCACCTCCAGTGACCCGGAGCAGGCGCTCTCAGGGATGCCTGCCTTCTGGATGCCCCTGGACTTTCTCTGGGCTAAGGCCCTGGGGCAAGTAGGGCAGGCTTTGTACTGTAGTGCTTTACAGTTAACAGAGCAAACGTTATCCTGTTATCTGCCCCTTACTAAATTCAGTCCAGGAGGCAAATCTCTACTGCTATCCCCACTTTATCCCAGAGGAGCAGGGCAGAGAGGTTAGCTGTCCTGCCCCAGGCCACACAGCAGCCCCAGGGCCACAGCCCAAGCTCTCTCCCCTCACAGGGCTGCTGGCCCTGGGCAGTGTTATTTTTTCTGAGGGTTCAGTGTGATTCCAGGAAGGAAGCCAAAATAAGAGCAGGGCTGGGAGTGACTTTTAATGGGAGACATGGGGGTGCTGCAAGGTGGACCAGGAACGCCCTCAGGTCCCTTCCAGGCTCCTGGTCCTTGCATCTGGAAAGCACAGGACCTCTTTTCTGACTTTGCTCCTGCTGTACCTTCCTCCTACGGTGGAAGCAGGATAACTCCTGGGGTCTAGACCAGAGAAATGGCAGCAGCCCCGGGCCTCAGAGCACAGAGCCTGTCTGGACATATCCCGGTGCCTTTGACCTGAGCCCCAATTAAAGTGGAACGGAAGAAGGTACACAGTTATTCTGAGTCAACTGCAACCCAGCTCGGCCGTGTTCCAAATGACATATATCTTCACCTAGATGTTCCCAACATCTGCCTTTGTCCCCAAAATGCACACATACCATGTTCACTCCCCAGTCATTTGTTTACACAAACTACAGAATCATTAGTTGCTTATAATAGGTTCTGGGTCTTATTGAACCTGAATGAACTTGAAAATTACCTTTTAAAATCAAAATATATTCATTGGTTCCCATTGCTTTCCCAAAGAGTATAAAATCCCCCTTGCACTGCGGCTTCCTCTTCTGGTGACATCCCCGCCCCTGCTGCAGGTCTCAGTCCAGCTGGGCCTCCCTCTCATTCTCCCATGACCTCTTACCCCTCTGTCACACCCACCCCAGTTTAGAGAACCCTTTAACCTCCTGTTCTGCACGCACTCCTCCCCAAACCAGTGAGGAAGGCACCACACCGTCATGCCCCCACTGCCAGCAGCCACTGGGTCTCTTCTCTGTCCCTTCCCTAATCCGGCACATGGCACACCCTCAAGGAGAGCCCACATACTATAGAGGTTATGAGTTTGACCTTGGTTCAAACCTCAGACCCACTACTTTCTGGATTCTGGCCTGGAGTAAGTCACTCAACCTTGTAAAATAAGGATAATAAGAGTTTCTGTCTCGTTACTGACAGTTAATAGCCCTGTGACGTTGGGCAAGTCCCCCAGCCTCTGAGCCTCAGTAATAAGGACTTTACAAATATTATCATTATTTTTGGCTGCTATGCATGCAATTAATAAGTGGCTCAATTTACTGTTTCATTAATCAACAAAAGGGCCTCATGGGCATCTCCATGACCACTCCTCCTACCCCCATGCACTGTGCCAGGGTGAGTAGCTCTCAGCAAATAATTGTTACCAGACTGGAACATGCCCAGAAGCAAAAGAGTGGCAGCCCAGTTAGTGGTTACAAGCCAGATTGGTAAGTTTGACCCCTGGCTCTGACATTTGCTAACTGTGAGATCTTAAAAATTACTTAAACTTCCTAGGCTTCAATGTTCTCATCCTTACAGTAGGACAATAATAGAAGTCCCTTCCTCTTGGGTTGTTGGGAGGGGCAAATAAATCAATGTATGATATTTTCTCTCCATCACCCCTAGTGTCTAATTCGAGCCTTTCCACCAGCCCACCCCAGCTTAGAAAGGTAGGTCAGGTCAATGGTTTGCTTCCAGTAAACCTACAGCTCAGGGTACCACCTGGGGTCTGAACCCAGGTCTCCTGAATTGTCCAAAACACAAGTCAGGAATAACCATCGGTGCTGTTAGAGGGTGTGGGATTCCGAGCTAAAAGCTGTAGGCTGCACTACAGGGGTAAGGGAGTATCTGAAAAGATAGGAGGTGGGTTGGGTCTGGGTGAGTCCGGGGAGGAATCTGCTGTGTACAGGCACCGGGAAACAGGAAGGCTGGGCTGGCCAGGGGTGATGGGCCCCCAGAAAAGTAACCATTCAGAACCCTGCAGTCAAGCCTCAGTGTGGCGACAGGCAATAGGGAGCCATGGCAGACTCCAGAGCAAGGGCATGACTTGCTAGAAGTCAAGTTGGAGTGAGAGAGTCAGAGCCAGTATGGGGGATGCTGGCAGGGGCTGCAGCCATGAGGTGAAGAGAGAGAAGGAAGGGACGTGTTACTTGGTGATCAAGAAGAGTCAAAGCAGATTCCTGGGGTTCAGGCACGCCCTAGATCCTGAAAGGAGTGATGAAGCCTCTGTCTGTCAGCAGCACGTCAGTCTGATCAGCCAGGAGGACATCAAGAGGCTGTCCAGTCCTGCATTCTCGTCCCTCAGTCTCTTGGCCACCTCAGCCACCACAGCCCAGACTGCCTGGTTTCAAATATTCTCTCCACTAGTTCCACCCACCCGACATATCTGGACTGTCTTGCTCCAGAATCTACAATGGCTCCCCATTGCCACCAAGCCAAGCAAGTCCAAATCCCCTCCTTTGCACTGAAGCCCTCCGAGCTCTGGCCTCACCACTCCTATCCCAGCCCCCACCCCACTCCAGGCCCAAGCACAGTCCTGCTCACTTCTGTCTCGGAGTCTTTGCCCACCCTGTCTCCCTTCCTGGAATGTCTTTGCTGTTTCTCTTGATCTCCCCACATTCTACCCACTCTCCCAAGTCCACCCTGAGCCCACTCACTTCTCCGAGGCCCTTAGAGGACTCTGCTGAATGCTGCTCAATGGCGTCCTAGCTGCCAACAGCAGAAACACTGATGACAACAGCCACACATAGCCATTTGTCAGGCACACTCTCTGCCAGGCACAGCGCTACGCTGTTTATATGTAAAAATTCATTTAATTCTTACCACCACCCTAGAAAATAGGCATTATCACCCCTTTCTCACAGATGAGAAAACAGGCTCAGAGGCTGGGGGACTTATCGAAGGTCGCAGGACTATTAAGTGGCAAAGCCACCTGCTTATCCCCAAGCCCACGCTTGTAACTGTACGGCTTTTCTGTCCCCTGTCAGGCACACTCAAGTTTGCCATGCTGTCTGCCTCCAGAGGGCTCCCTGCCTGCTGGAATCCATGGGAAAGGCTCCAGGGGGTGGAGGTTGCCCTGGTGAACTGAAGCTTTGGTTTGATTCCTGCTTTCATGATACTACAGATTTTCTTGTCTCACTTGAGCAAGGTTCAGCCTCCAGTTCAAGGCATGCTGGGTGAACTTACCTAGCACGCCCTGGAAGCCCGCCCACTGACTGACAGGTCAGTTGACATTCTCTCAATTCTGCCTCAGGCTTGCTTCTCCTACACACAAATGGCGTGTGTGTGTGTGTGTGTGTGTGTGTGTGTGTGTGTGTGTTCAAAACCCAACTTCATAAATACCACTTAGGTGACCTAAGGGAAGTCACTCCCCTCTTAGAGCTCCTGTCTCTTCATTTGTCAAATGCAACAATAAAAATACCACATAGCTGCAACTTCACAGAGCTACCGTGGAGATGAGCTGAGACGCAATGATATACAGGGCCTCGTAGAGCCCTGGCACAGAGTGGGTGCTCAGTACACTGTAATAAAGCCCTCACGCTTATGAGAGCCCGTTATGTACGGGCACACTGCTAAGTGATGTGTCTGCACACTCTCACTTCATGTCAACACGACATGAGGTGGGTCCCATTGTGTGCCCATACTGCAGGTGAGAACATCGAGGCTCAGAGGGGTTAACTTGCCCTAGGTGACAAAGCTGGGGGAGCACGGCACAGCACAGGGCAGGGGTAGAGTTTGCCAAACATCCCAGTACCCTTCCCCAGGTTGATATTCCAAATATCTAACAACTGTCAAGGCGTACGCACTGGTGAATCAGAACAGAAGTTGGCCAGGGTGCCTTCCCACTTCTAACCACTGGATGATACTGCCTCCCGTTGTCAAGTCAGGGATTGCACGTTCACTTTCCATGTTCCCCTCCCTGCCCAAGACATTCCAAGCTCCTTCAGGGCCAGTGCTGTGCCATGTCCTTTCCTTGTCCACATCATGTCAGGAGTAGTGCAGTACACAATAAACAGTGGCAGCATCAAATCCCAACAGGGACATCCAAGAAGCAACCAGTGAGATCAGACTTCCAGTGAGAAGCCGGGATGAGAGAGAAATTCTGAGCTGGCAGTGCCGGAGGGAAAATAAAAGCAGAGAGATGAGCAGAGGTGGAGGTGGCCGGGGACACATACCTGTAGGGAGCCCGGGTGGTTTTCCCCACATTATTGTTGATGTCTGGTTCCTTCGTCAAGTGGGATTTGGTTTTGAACAGAAACTTCCAGAGATAAGCCATCTCTGTGGCTTTGCAGAGTAGGACACTTCTCTGGATTTAAACTCAGAGGTTCTTTATCACGGGGCTGAAGAAGGGGAAGGAGATGGTGACAAAGAGTTTACGATATGGTCAATGGACTAAAAGAATCACACAAAGGCGAACGTACATCTAGACTAGCGGCTTCACGAATGCTTTGCAACCTCTGCTCCTACGTGGGGGCTGGCTTTGGGGATCCTTTGGATATAGACCTTAATTCTAAAAAGCTGCATAACAATCTGAGGGGGAAACGCGGGCCCACAGCTCAACAAGGACGCAGCACATACCCTGTGCGCCTCCTGTACAGGACCTGCAGCCCACCTGTCCCGAGCCAGCCCGAGGCCATGCGGGAAGGAGCCAGCGGGTAGGCGCCTCTGCCTGAGCCCGCAAGACCTTTCCCAGCAGCTCTAGCACTGCACTCAGGTTGTCTCTGCCTTTCTTTTGAGATTTTGTAATTGCTGTTGATGCTACCTTTTTTGGAATCATTTGGGAGAGAAATAATTATTTGGGAAACATGTACTCAACTCTCAATATTTGAGAGGGATCATCTCCTTTCAAAAAGACCAAAGAAGGAGAACTAAGTGGAGGCCCAGGTCTGGTCTGGGCTTGCAGCCAGCAGACCTCCTCACTGAAAACCCCCAGGCACTGGGAGGCAATGTGGGGACGTGGCCCATGCGAGCGTCCCAGAGCCCCTGCTAGTTACGAGGCCTGGACCCAGTTATTTACCTGAGGCTTATTTCTTCATCCATGAAATGGGCTTATAACATCCACCTTAAAAGAATTTGTTAGGCAGGGGAGAGGTGTATGTTATAAGGCTTGGATAGGATAATCTATGTAAAAAAAAATCTTAGCAGATTACTTTTTACTTTCTAGTCTGGATTTTCCCAAAAAGTGGGTTTTTTTTTTAAATGTAACAACCACAGTCATATTTGCAGGGGTGGCGGGGAACGGAGTAAGATGCCCTGTCCAAAGAGCCAGGCCTCACGTGGGCATTTCTCAGGCTTTTCACCAGTTTATCTCTGTAGGCAGAAAACTCCCAAAGTTTTCTGAGCCTTCCCAAACAGGAAGAGGCAGCAGATTCCCCAGAAGTGAAGACAACTCACCTCACAGCTGGCTGCACAGCGTCGGCAGGGCAGGGAAAGGCACACTCGGGGCTCTGCGACCTTCAGACTGCCCAGGCCCCTATCAGGGCTGGCTGAGAGGCTTCGAACCAGCGGTGCTGAGTTTCCTGGGGCCAGAGGGTCTCAGTCTTCAACTCGTTGCAAAGTTATGGTCATACTGGCAGCTAAGAAGTATTTATACCCATCCTGTGTCATCCAGGGAGCTGTTTTTGCATAAAGATTTTTTTGGTGTGTCCTCAGGGAGTGTCCCCAGCTGCGTGTACAGTTAGCTAATTTATGACTAGGACTCCTGGCCTGTGGGTGCCTTGATCCTGCGGTGACATCATCCTGTTGGTGCATCTTTATAAACTCACTTCTTCCTGGTCCCAGGTCCAAGGTAGCAGCTCGTCAGCAGGGCGGCAAGTCCA
>PVKM010048855.1:0-11089 GCA_004027735.1 Carollia perspicillata
GCACTTACAGGGAGAGGGAAATGGAGACTCCGGAGTGATTTTCCTTCCCGGCGCATCTCTGAGCAGCAGGGATGTGCAGAATAGAGTAGAAGAGTTTGAGGAGCACTTCTTGCTCCAAATGTTCCAGAGACCAGCCTTCTCTTTTCCCTTGGAAATGTACTGGGCATTCACGAGTATAAATAATCCAACTCAGGAAGTATTCGTTAGCGTCTAGGGACTGCCGTAGGTATTTTTCGTATATCTAATTGCCATATATTTGTATGTTTTCTAGTTAATGCTGATTAGAATATTCCTAAATACTAAATTAGTATACATGAGCAGTTGAAAATAACTGACTATTGTTTATGTCATAGTGTAAACGGTCATGCCCAAGTCATAATACAGAGTAAAGAGAACAATAGCATTGGCCTAAACAAACGAAATCAGGGACCCAACACACAGAAGTTGTTCTTGTAAAAAAATATGCAAAAAATTTTAAGTAGTTTTTAGGTCCTATTAGGATTGACTGGTTAAGTTCTCTGCCAGGTTTTCATTATGTCTGCTCTGAACTATCTTCATGCTCTGCACTTACGGACTTGGGTTTGTTTTCGTGTCTGTTTTGTGTGGTATTTCCAAAGTGTCTTTCAGCTCTGGCATCCTACGCTGTGATTATGGGAATCAAATTACTGCCTAACAGCCAGGGATAAAAGTTGGGAGGGTAAACCCTGACCATATGAGGGCCTGTCACTCTGTCGTAATATTGTGTCTTCCGTATAAAGATAGCAGTTGCACTGTTATCCACTAAAAATGATTACATTACAAAGAGTTTAGTGCAACAGTTACATCAGCTTGTAATTTTCTCACCTGTCATTTAGAAACCTCAATGACAGATTTAGTTAAATTGCATCTGTGTTTTTCAAGGACACACGGTGTCATGAACTTGTCATGTTTGGAAGTAATGAGTGATGTATGGTTAATGAACCAAGGAACCTTTCTTTCTGCAGGCATTGTAAAATGCAGAGCCACATCCTGCCTTTGATCTGTTTGCTCTTTGTGATCTAGCCCTTCAGGTGTGGGCTGATTTTACATGTGCTATCCATCTAAGATTCTCTACAGGAATACCAAAAGACTGAAGGGAAGTGGATGCTTCTGGAATTGTCTTCATCTTTCTTTGGTCCCAAATTCAATTCTATGATGTTTATACGGTTCATTGTTTCTTTTGCTCTCACTAAGTTTATTTTTGGCATTGATTAAGCACCGCTATACTTAGATCTGTTTAATTCAATTCAGCTAAGCACAATTGCATTGTTTGGTTACTGTTTGTCCAATGCCGGGAGGATGAAAGAATTATGCCAGAAAATGTAGTCTGTGTTTCTAAGGGATCAAATAGTTGGATTGCGTAACATTTAATTTTTCCTTAAAGGAAGTGTGTCATTTCGGTGTGAGAGGTAAATTTATGGCTAACATGGATTGGGATGGTTAAGACCAAGAAGAAGAATATCACCTATATTTTTTAAACTATGCTATAAAAGAACACAAAAATTATAAAAATCAATTCATACTATATTATAATTACATAATTTAATCTATATTCAATTACAGAAAATAATTTAATGGGCACGATTGCTTCTTAAATAAAATCCCAATAGTAAAGACCAAAGAAGGTGCTCAATAAATACGTGTTGTTAAATTACCTGGTCTATGTCCTGTTAGCTGGTTGAATTTTCTTCTTCTAGACCATTTGTTTTTAGTGAGGACCTAAGCACCAAAATCTTCTTTTACTTTTTAAAAACCCATATATATCCTTTTACCCTCACTTTTTGAGTGATTGTTAAATGTCATGTAAAGTTTATTTTTGTAGTTATTATCTCAACCATTTAAGTATTTTCCATTGTTTTCTGGCATCAGGTTTTGCTGGGGAGTATATGTATCTGTCTTTCTAACTGTAACTCCTCCATAGGGTACTCATGTGTTTGCGGTGATGCCGGTGTGACTAAAAACCTACTGTGGTGCCAGTCATGTAAACGTGCGACACAGACAATTCACAACAGTACAAAATATTTGGTTATGATACCAAGTGAGTATGCTACTGCTTTATGTATTTACTGTGTTTTAGAGTGTACTCTATTTATGAAAAATAAAGAAGGTTGCTCTTACACAGTATGCCACGTGACGCTGGCAGCAGCCTCGTGTATCTCGTGTTTACTGCATTTCTTGACTGTATCATTTTCTCCGGTGCTTGATTTGATCTTGTTTGGTTTTGTACAATAACAGGCCGTGCAGGCTCCGAGCCTAGGAGCAGCAGGCTGTGCCATATGACCTAGGGGAGTAGTAGGCTCTACGAGCTAGATTGGCGTAAGTGCACTCTGTGATCTTCACACAAAAGTGGTATCACCCAGCAACGCATTTCTGAGGACATGCCTCCATCCTTAAGTGGCAGATGACGGCATTATGGACTGGGTGCCCTGTGTTGCACACTGCGTCCCTTGTATCCCCGTGGCTCACTTATTTTACAGTAGGAACTTCGTACCTCATATCCCCTCTCCCTTTTCAACCCACTGACCCAGGCCCCTTCCACCTGGCAAGCATCGGTTTGTTCTCTGTATCTGTGGGCCTGTGTTTGTTTAGCTTTATTTGTTCATTCTGTTCTTTCATCCTTCACATATCAGTCAAAGCATACAGTATTTGTCTTTTTTTTTTCTGACTTATTTCACTTAGCATAATACCTTTTAGATTCATTTGTGTTGTCCCAGATGGAAAAATTTCATCCTTTCTTATAGATGAAGATGTGATATATACACAATACGTGATACATGGTGTGATATAGATATGACTTTTATATATCACAAATCTTCTCCCTCCTCATCCATAAATCACTGAATCTGGACAATTTCACTTTGCATCTCTTGAATCCATTCACACCTATTAACCCCACTGTCACTACCCTAATCTTGACTGCCATAAATACTTTTTGACTTCTAAGCTAGGGCTACAAGAATTCAAATCAGAATATATTGCCCTGCCACTTAATATCCTTCAGTGGTTTCTACTGGCCTTTGGATGAAATTAAAACTCCTCGTGCCTTACAAGTTTCCTGCCTCTCTCTCCGATGTTAACTCTTGCACTGACTCATTTATTTTTGTTCCAGTTTTGAGATAACTTCTCCCTGAGGCTGTTTCTAGACCTTCTTAACTAGCTTAGCATTTTCTGCAATAATATCCCATACTACCATGTATCCCATTATAAACATTATAATAAAATACTAATGACAATTGTTATAAAACTTGTTTGATATCTGTATCAATTCCAAGATGATGAGTTTAAGATAGAGCAGGGACTATTTCTATTTTTTTTCACATACAGTATTTCTCAGTATGCAGAATAAAGAACAAAATAAATTTTTATGAAATGAATTAATGCATGAGTGAAGAATAGGTATATTAGCTATTTCTCCAGATTTTCTAAAATTGATCCTTAGGTTAACCATTCAGAGGACTACACATGCAGAACACAGTGTTTTGATTCTACATCAATTACGTTTTTCTGAAATCTGCTTAAATATCATCCTATCACCTTGCACGTTGTCCCATTTCCTGGGAAGAATGATTTTTCTGAGGTGCTCTGTGGCAATTCTCTTTGGCTGCGGTACTAGTCACAGGTGTGCTCCTCCTAATCAATTTGTTTGCTTGTATTAGATTTCATGAATTATAATAGTGATTCAGTTTCTTCCCGTTGGCTTGAAGAAAGCTCCTATTCAAATACCTGGTCCCTCTTTCTCAATGATAACAGGAGTAAAAGGAATACATTTTTTATATCAACACAAATCCAGACTTCATTTTAATTTCCTAGTTGCCACTACATCACTGTTAAATGTGTCTCATTGTACTATATTGTAGGTATTTTTAGTAGCCACATCAAATCCTTCAAGTTGGGGGAAGTTTGGATAGAGGTGGTTGAGGAGGCGAGGGACTGGAAATGCCAAAGGGGGTGAAAAGGAATTAACATATGTAGCACTTCTTTGCTGTGGAGAGAAATGTGAACTTTAAATAAGATGAAAATAAATAAATTGAAATATTAAGTGGCTACTTTATTCACTGACTTGTGACAGCTATCATTTATTAAAGAGAACTAGATTTAAAATACAAGTAAAATACTTTCATTTCAATATTCCACTGAGTTGGTAGTTTCCAGTGTTTAGTTCTAGCATCCTTGTTTATGCCCAAATAAATGCCAAACCCAAGAAAAATTGATTAAGAAACACATGCAGAAAAATGCCACATTGATCTTTAATAATTGATAGCCACATTGAACTCTGTTTTTGCTAATGTTTTCAGCAGGTGTTAAATGTCAATAAAAGGGAGATACCTACTAATTATTTCTTCCTATAGTTCTCTTCTATTTTGCTATCTTGCTTGTCCTTAAAATTAGTTTACCATTGTGTTAACTATGCTACTAACTTCCTGGGTGACATTCAGTAAGTCGTTTATTTCCTGGTTTTAATGGCTTTATTGGAAATCTAAGGGTACTTCAGTAAAGAACATATATTGTTGATCAGCCCATCTACCTGGACAGTGATTTATTTGGGGCAGGGCATATGTTCCAAGCGATGCCAAGCTGAGTGCTAATCAGGGCTTTTCTGTTTCTGGTCTCAGAAAGATCACGATGACTTTTGTGTATAAGCTGTAAGGGTAATGAACTGAGGCCACTTTTGTCCATCTTGCTAGTTGGAGAGAGATCGCATCTTTAAAATATAGAGAGAGCTCAGATGACATCATTGGAATTCCTGGACCCAGACATGCCTGAAATCAGATATACTCATGCACTTTTCCATTAGATAGAGTCAATACATTCCTTGTATGCTTAAGGGGATTTTAGGTTTTGTTGTTGTCGTTATTTGTGATTCAAAGATTCTGTATTATTCTAGCCCTCATATCTATGATTCTATGACCTTTCCACATAAAGACTGCTACAGTCATTTAATAATTTAACAAGCATCTAAATGACTATTTATAGTGATTATTTATTTGAATACAGAGACAAAAAAGAGAAAGATTCTGAGCTCAGGGAGCTCACAGACTGGAAGTTGGAGTATTATTTAATGAAGAATTACAGTACAGCAAGGGCTATTGGAACTAGATTTTTTGGAATGAATATTCTTAAACAAATAGATATGTCCTAAGTAAAAGCAAATTAATAAAAAGGGGCACAAAATGATGCATAATGTATTAAAATAGATCTCTTTAAATGCAAGAATGGTGAATTCACTTCATTTAGGGCAGTTAAAATCTGCTTCACGGCTAACACACAGGAACAGGCGTTGAATTTTATCATTCTACTGATTTAAAGCAAACCCAGCCATGAATGCCACTTTGTGTAATTTTCTCACCGGGATCATTTCCTGGTGTTATTTGCGAACATGGGATTTTTGTGAAAGTAGGCTTTCACCAGCCGAGGGAAGCTTACAGCGAGTTCTAAACCCAGAGCAAATGAGTAGACTGTTCTCAGAACATTTTCTTTGGATTTGTAATCAAACCGATCTATGTAGAAACAGCCAAGTACCACTGCTCTAAAACAGAAAACTCTTATTTAAAAATAAAAAGGCAGTTTTTCCTTTTCCAACTTAAATATGTTCTACTTTTCTGACAGACTCTTTCTCAATTTACCCTAAAAAAAAGATTAACTGTATTTTAAAATTATTTGCAGTTAATACTTGGGAAATTCAAGTGTTTTACTATTGCATAGTCTAGAAATTTGTATGTTTAAAGTTTTGTTTTCTATTTCATAGGCTGCCAAGTATGGCTGAAAATAAAGGAAATGATCTTAAAATGGTGGCTTCTTATAAGTCTCAATAAATAAAACTCTTTGCAGGATTGTATAAAACATTTAAAAAGTGTCCCAACATACGAAATAGTTAGATTTAAATAGCAGTGTCCTGAAACATATATTTAAATATAGATTTTCTGAATGTGGCTTATTTTACATTATATCTCATTATTATTGCTCAAACAACAGAAATATAAAACAATGCAGAACCCATGATTATGTTTTGAGGTACTATACTCAGAAATATCTTTAAGTTATGAACCATTGAGTTATGAGCTTTTGAACTGGGCAATTATGTGAACCAAGTCTCTGAATTTTTCTAGATGAAAAAAAGATCTGGGAAAGTAAAAGGATATCATTATGTGAATTTTGTAGGATCCAAGGATACGTGTCAAATGTTTCCAGCACATCCTATTTCAATTTATTTTTGGCTTATGCCGACCAATCCTGGAGATGAAACATGGGAAAAAGAACCTGGAAAATGATTAATCTGATTTAAGACATAAAATCGGAATTAGGACGGAGCCAGGACATTTACACAAGCACACATCATTAATCAAATACGGAGGGGCAGTTGCACATTCAATTAGAAAGGAAGGCTCTTCTGGTAGTGATGAGGTCACAAGAGCTTCAGCTTGAATTTTCTTGACTTGTTTTTAACATTAAACTTAACACCTCCAAGCGCCTGAATGACTCAGATCCATTACATCTTGGATTGAACTGGGAGTCTTAACTTGCATTAGAAACAGTCCATAAAAATAGTGTAGAAATTCTGAAAAATACTTTGGTATGCAGATTTTACACTACACACACCATAAGTCAAAACAACAACAACGAAGCTCAGAACCAGGCCTTTTATACTGTTTATTGACCTTTTCTCTATCTCACTTGAATCATTTCTTAATATTTTTTGTTTTTTAAAAAACAAGAGGGTGTAAAATCAAGGCAAAGAACAGATATTTGGTTCTAATGATAAATAACTTTAAGAGGCATCCATTCAGATTCTAAAGCAATGGAGTTTTTTATATATGAAATTTTATATTTGAACGTATTTTATACTTGCACTGATTTTTCAAAAACATTTAGTTCTAGAGTAGAGATGCAATGGATGAAAATATCATGAGATTAAAATTTCTCCACTGAAAACTGTATTTGTTTTGACTAATAGAAGATACCACCCCCATGGTTTTGTTATACCAAAACCATGCTCCGGAAACACAGTAAATAATAACGAAATTCAGATTTCATTCCATGTCTGCATCCAGCAAATTCAGAATAAAGTAAACAAAATTTCAATGATTTCTGCAGCAAGTCTGACCACCTCATGAAATAGAAATGCCATTTCAATGTGCTTTATTTGGAAATAATACTTTATAATGTTTGTGTAAGCTAGCACACCTTTATGGCAGTAACTTGTCATATCTGACTAAACCCACCTCCCAGAACCAAACATCTAAGTAAAATGATTCCCATTTAAGACAGTGTGTCCTGACAATGTGATGATTCTCTTTCCGTATTCGAGGGTACATATGGGCATTTAGTCTTTTCTGGGCACGGTTGGGGGCCTTTGCCTAGACATATGTTACCTCTGTTTCTGTTTATCAGTTAGACTTTCTGATTGAGTTGGAAAGAGATAGACACCTTACAGTACAGCTGCTACTTGACTGTCTCTGGGTATTTTAGAGCACGTCTTTGTGAGGAGGAGTATGATGCTCTCTTCCACAGCATTCCAGCCGGAGCTCTGGGACCGTTCCAATGGGCCATTTGAGCTGAGCTGCCCCTTCCTGCTGCGCATGGTCACACTCCAACAAAGACAAAGGGAGGTCTGGGGGATCCAAAGTGGCAGTCAATGAGTCACAGCTGCATCAGATTAGATTGTGATGTTCTAAGTGTTGGACAGAGTCTATATCACATCAAACATACTGTGAAAAAGGGCAAAATGTAGCAAGTCTGCCAGATGTTCCGCACGGAACTGCGCAAACATGTCAACACAGGGTGAAGCATCCAGGGGTTTCAAGCATGGTTTCACTGGCCTCACGAATGGGGACATTGGTATGAGTAGCTAATTTTACATAACTAAATGAAAACAAAGGTATTTTTAATACTGAGTGGTTACAGTCTTTGTGTGGCCTCGCGTTTATATGAAACAGGATGAAATCTTTTAGTCGCACCAACACACAGATGTGCACGGGGAAAAAGGCAGCTTCTTGATTTTGTCTGTCACCGACCTGGTCTGCCTTCTGAGCTCCCAGCAGCTGGTGTGGGAAGGGGATGGAGGAAGGTGAAGAATTAACATGAACTTAAACTGCTTTGTTTGGTTGGGCTCCGCCTCCTAAACATGAGCCTCTTGTGCTTCTTTCTTTGTGCTTTGTCTGTGTGGTTGGAGATGTGTATGTGACAAATGTGTCTTCAGATGACAGGGGAAGGGTGGCAGTCTTTGTAGCTTTCTGGGGATCTCCTGAGCCTCTTCCACCTGACGGTGGTCGGTGGAACTTATAGGCTCCAATCTCCTCTCTTTTCCCTTTCTCCCCTCTTCCTCCTTACTCAGTTTCCATGACACTCCCCAGGTTCCTCCACCCGTCTCATTGCAGGCTGTCTCCCCTGAGCTTTTGTCCTAGAAATCTGTTCCGTTGCTTCCACGTCAAGGCTGCAGAGTCTCCCTTGACTTTTTCAGTCATGGCTCTCAGCTAGTCTAGGTTCCCACCACACTGTCAAGGAACCAAGAAGACTTGAGAAAAGTCAGGCTATTGTGCTGAGTACTGACCCAGAGGAACCCAGGTTGGGAGGGGCGAACACATGAAACAATCCATTCCTGGAGTCTCAGATTGCAAGTAAGGGCAGAGTGTTTCCTCTCACCTCAACGTCACCTCACTTAGCTAACGTTTCTCCCTCGCTGTCTTGCAGTTCAGAATGGGAAAACGTACACACACCTGTCCTACACCATCTCTGTCTCCTCCCATTTACCAACATCCCATAGGCTGGGCAAGGGTGAGCTTTCCTTCTAGGTCATAACCTCTTTTCTCTAGCCTCCAGAATAAGAAGACTAATTAGTGTCCAGAGGTATTTTTGCTGCACTTTCAGAGGATTCTAATTCCACATCATGCAGGATTATCTATTCATATGTTAAATGGTAGCTACAAGAATATAATAAAAATCTTCTTTTAATAGGCATGCCTTGAGTGGCTGCTGCCTGGATGCAGAATCCTGCTCTGGAATGCCAGCAGCTGCACACCACCCCCACTGGTCTTTGCATTCCTCCTCTGTCTGCTTCCTGTTCTGCTTCCTGCCTTCTTCCTGCCTCACACTGCACGGTTTTCTAGGTAGATGGGACTCCAGACTTGTTAGGCCTTCAAAAAAGAGCAATAAGTTTTATGATGTTGAAAGTAAGGATTTAATGCCACCATGTTAATTTAAAAATATTAATAGATAACAGATAAGGAAAAGATATTTAAACTATCTAGGACTGATGGGAATTAGAGTATACAGAGAACTCCTACAAAACACCAACAAAAAGTCAGCAAATTCTGTAGAACAATGGCAAAGAATATGAATCATTGGCCTCGAGATGAGGAGGCTCAAAATAATAAGGTTATGGAATTAACAACATCAAGTTGCCTAAGCTCACTAATCATAAGAGAAACACAATATCCATGAGATAGATGTTTACACCAATTTTGCTGGCCAAAATTAAAGCTCAGGCAGAGATACTGGACTGTAGGGACCTTTATACTCTGATGGACAACTGAAGTATACAGCTACCTAATGACCTGGAAATTCTGCCCCTTGAGATATACCTTAAGGAGATTCTCAAACATGTCTAACAGTACATATTAGTTTTCTATTGTCATGGAACAAAGTACCACTACCTTGGGGATTTTAAACAGTACACTTTCACTGTGTGCCACTTTATGTGGGTCAGAAGTCTGGGCTTGGCTTAGTGGGTTCTCTGCTGAGGATCTCACCAGGCTACAGTGGGGGTGCTGCCTGGGACTGTGGTCTCATCTGACACCCAGGGTCCCTTTCTAAGCATCTGTGGTTGGCAGAATTCATTCCCCGCCAGCTGTTGAACTCATGGTGTTTTTGTTCTTCAAGGCTAGCAGAACTGCTTTTCAGGAAAAACCAGCTCTCTCTTTTGAGTGTTTTTACCCTATTAAGTCAGGTTTATTTCAGATTAAATTAAACTGATTGTGGACCTTAACTACATATGCAAAGTCCCTTCCATTTTGCCAAATAATGTAATCTAATCACAGCAGTGAAATCCTGTCTTGTTCTTAGGTCCTGCACAAGTGCGAGAAAAGATTATACAAAGGCAGGGATTAGTCTATTGAGGGTTATCCTAGAATTCTGTCTTGCACAAGGAATATGCATAAGAATATGCATGAGAGCTTTGCTTATCCTGGCAAGATGTTGGAAGCACAAGGGAGACCCATCGCTGGGGAATCCATAGATAAAAAATGAAAACTCTATTCCAAGGAAAAATAGGCTGTTTCTAAAATCAATAGATTTCATGTACCTACAGGACTATGAATACATATGAAAAACATAATACTGAGTGAAGAAGGTACAATATAAAACAGAATGCAAGTCTTGTATACCAAAAATATATGTACATTAAGGTGAAAGAGATTGGATTAGGACATAAAAAGAACAATGAAAGACTGCCCATAAACATAACAGGTGGATATGGTGAGGAGAAATAGAGGGGATACCACAGTTAAAATAATATAATTAACTAAATAAAATTCTTGGTAGACATCATTCTTGGTACTCTACTTGGTATGTATTTGACATAGTATCTACTATGTTAAGGTTACATATGATACCATGGCAAGTGAGTAATTCATTTTATACAACATATATAGCAATTTACATCCAACAAAGTTCAGTCTATTTTGCCACTTTAATACTTTGGGAAAATAGCACCCAGAGTTATAAATGTGACTATTTGTAGCCCATAAAACTGCATTAATAACACTTGCATTGTTTTTACGCTTCTAAAACTATTTTATATCTTCTTTTCTTTTTCATTGGTAGATTACATATATCTCTGCACTCATTTTCCTCCTTAGTATATATAAAGTTTTAGGGATATCTTTGGTGTCCTTAAAAACTCAATGCAAATTTATATGCCTCAGAAGGTCTTCACTCTTAGCAACTTTTGGCTTTGATGGGAGCCCCAGAAAGGACGACAGCTCAGGCACACGGATCACGCAGTGACTGTATCTAGAGAAGGACCTTCCCACGGACACAGCTGTTATTATTTGGTCAAAGATCACAGAGGTTAACA
>PVKM010048856.1:0-11083 GCA_004027735.1 Carollia perspicillata
TCCACCCCCAACATCCCAGAAAGCCCTGTCTTCTCCCTACCCTTTAGTTTCTCACAACACTCACCACCTGCTGACACTCCGTGACATTTACTTACTTGGCTTCTTGCTGATTGTCTGTCCCCCGTCCTAGATGCCAGCTCCCAAGGGCAGGATCTCTGTTTTGGTCACTGCTGTACACCCAGTATGAGAAGAGTGTCTGGCACACGGCAGGTGTGTCTCACGCCCCCTGGGCACCCATCCCAGGCTCCTGCCGATCTCCCCGGTGTCTCACTCACTGTTTCCTCTCTGAAACGTGCCCTGGCACCGTCCTTTAGCCGGTTCTTTTCACCCTAAGAACACTTTCAAAGATGGCTTTGCCTCCTTGGTTAGGTCAGGAAGGGCCTTGTCTGTCAGATAGGAAGTGAGCTTTTCCCCCAAAGGCCCATGGAAGGGCTTTGAGCTGAAAAGCAACATGGTCACACTTGTGCTCTGATGCCCATAGGACAGTGGAGGCAAGGGGAGCCACCTGGAGCCAGAGGAGGGGACACAGGGAGAAAGCCCGTGAGACATGAGAGGACCCAGGCCAGGACAGTGGATGCGGGCACAGGGTTAGAAAGGATTGGAGAGAGAACCGGGACGGTGGGGAAGGCCAGGCCTTGTCACCAATTCAATGTGCAGGTGAGAAGAAGAGGTAGGTGGGGACAAGGCCAAGATGTGTCTGATTCACAGGGTCGAGGGTGGCACTACTAGCCAGGCCCAGGACACAGAGGGGAACACACATCCGGGGGGGAGGAAGGAGGTTTATGATAGAAGCTTCTCTCCCCAATACTACAGCCTCCATCCCCGCTCGCGGGGAGCATCCTGTGCCCCAACACTTCTCTGGCCATAGTGGGAGAAGCCCCTGGTGATCTGGAGAAGGATGGGGCTTCCCTGGGGGAACCCAGACCTGGATCTCGGATGGAAGGGAGGGGCCCACACAGGGGGCTTTTTCAGAATACAGGCCTCAAGTCTGTGGCCCAAAATTTACAGGAAAACTTCCGGTAGAAAAGTCCGCACACGCCTCACTGTCTGCATGGCCTTGTTTGACCAGAAGAAGGACAAACAGGACTGGGAGTAGCCTTTGTGACATCATGGGGACTTCTGAGCTCAGACCAGGGTGTGGTGGGCAGCAGAGGACAGAGCGTCCCACAGAGCACCCCCCTGGAAGAGTCAGTCACACTCAGGATCATCTCATCCCACAGCCTCATGTTGCAGGTGGGGAAACCGAGGCCCAGAGAGAGAATCGAGTTGTCACAGGGCGTGCCTGACTTTCCCAGGGAGGGACTGAGGCTTCTGGAAAGGACTTCCTGGGACAGTGGGACACACCAAGAACGTCGGGCATAGATGTTCACATGTATAAACACAAAGGAGGACCCCCAAAGGCGGAATTTATTGATAAAAACTTGTGTATTTATTCTTACATGTTTAAACTTCAGTCACCTTCACAGTGCTCTCCATCTGATGCAACACACCTATCGAGGCATTTTTTCCACTGCTCAAAACGGTGTTTGAACTCCTTGATTTTGACGCCTTTTGGTGCTGCTGCTGTTTTTTGTTTCACCTCCTCCAGGTGGTCAAGATGTTTCCCTTTGAGGACTTTTTTCACCCAGGGAAACAACAAAAAAGGTCTTGCTAGGGGCGAGATCCTGTGAATGGAGGATGGGGCATGAGGGTCATGCCAGTTTTGGTCAAAAACTGCTGAACACTCAGCATGCTGTGGGCAGGTGTGCTCATAAATCACCCATCATGAAATGGGCAAACGTGTTGAAAGAGTCTTTAAAAAAATTCCCTGAAGCCGAGCACAGCCTCTCACAACAACACCAGCTGGTACACTGATGTGGATGGGTTCCTAGAACACTCACCTAGCAGGGGAAGCCTGTACTACAAGGGGCTTGCCCTCCAGAAGATCATTCCAGTTTTGAGGGGTCCCCATACATACACATGTATCCTTTCTGGGTAGTTCAGAGGCCTGCACATCCACAAGCTCATCCTCCACAAGCCCCCACTCTAGGATGGGTAGCAGTGCCACTGTGTGCAAATGTTGTGACGATGCTCTGCCATTGTCCTTCCCTGCATAACATTCGTTTTCTCCTTCAGTCTCTATTATGTGCCCTTTCTTCTCCCATTTCATTTCATTCTGATCCATTTCAGCAAATGTTAAAGAGGTTCCCACATGGTGCAAGGACTGGGCATGGGAAGTTTCTGGATTTTTCCGGGCCAAAGTCATTCTTCTGCCTTCTATGGTTTCAGAGCACTGTGTTCATACCCGCATTTGTACATGCACTATTTGTATAGATCCACTGTCCCGGAGGGCAGGGCTTTGTCTTACTCAAGCTTCATCCCCCCACAGTGCCTCGGCCAGGGTCTGGCATCCAGGAACCTGGAGAAAGGCTTGTCCAGGGCAGACATGCTCCCTAAATGTGCCCTGGGCACCCCCCATTAGTTGTCCCACCGTATGCTAGTTACCGAGAGGAGGAGCCCAGAGTTGGAATTCTGTATAGGCAGTAGCTAGCACACAGTAGTATGTCTGCTGAATGGATCAATTCAAAACTAGCCCTGGCTGGTGTGGCTCAGTGGATTGAGCGCTGGCCTGTGAACCAAAGGGTTGTGGGTTCGATTCCCAGTTGGAGCACATGCCCGAGCCAAGGGCCAGGTCCCCAGTTGGGGGGTGCATGAGAGGCAACCACACATTGATATGTCTCTCTTTCTCTTTCCCTTCCCCTCTCTCTGAGAATAAATAAAAAAAAATATTTTTAAAAAAAGTAAAGGGAGAAAGAAGAGAATTGATAGTCATGGGTGACCCTTGACTTTAAAGAGCTCCCGACCCATTGCATGGGTGGGGCGGCAGACAGGGAGCTGGACTGGAGAGGCATACAAATGCTCCTGAAGTAGACAACGCCATCCAAGCAGGGCTGAAGGAGCACCCTGGGGCTACAGAGGAGGCAGCTCAAACTCACCTGGGAGAACCAGGGGCAGCTGCCTGGAGGACGTGGCGTTTGAGATAGGGTGTGGAGGGTGGAAAGACATGGGAGGAAGTCAGGAACAGTTTTTCGCTGAAGGTGGCATATTGGGCAAGACGAGGAGGGCAGAGGCCCTGCACTGGGGAGGGCTCCGGGGCAGGCAGTTTCCTACGTTGGACTCCACAGGCAGTGGGGGGCAACCGAAGGCCGAGGGGCACGTTGCTGGGAGCAGCACGATCAGAATACCAGAAAATCACGGTGAACGAAGGCACTGGACTGGAATGGAGGAAGCAGGCAACTGGTCAGGACCAGCTGCTGAGGCGGAGGGTGAGGAGGCTGCGGGTGTCTGACTTAGGGAGGCAGCTGCCAAGTCTGTGATGAGGGTGTGTGAGGCTCCATCAGGGACAGGTCTGAGGGCTCTGGAAACCAATTCGACGCAGGGGGAGGGCAGGGGGAGGCTTCGGGGAGCTGATCTGGAACTTGGGAGAGTAATGGGGCCTCTCCCAGGGAGGGGCTGCTTCCCGAGGAAGGTAATGAGTTCCCTCCATCTGGGTGGGGACACTTGATTAGGAAGGCAGATGCCAGCTTGGGAGGGAGGTCAGGGCCCCAGAGACAGAGTTAGGAGTTGGGCTGAAGCAAGAGCTAAGGCAGTGGGAGTGGATGAGCTCATGCAGGAGAGAGTGTGGGGTGAGAGAGAAGATAACAGCTAAGGACAGAGCCTTGGGGAATGCCCACAGCTGTGGAGGGGTAGGAGCAGGAAGAGGGGGGAGCCAGGAGGAAAGGGGGTGGTCCCCTATCTCCTCCCTCTTTTCCAATGCTGCCTCACCTCTGCTGCCCCCTCACCTATCATGAGCTCAAGAGCCAGCCCTGGTGCCTGCCCAGCTTCAGGCAGTTCCAAGTTGAAAGGCAGCAAAGCCCCATGGTTGAGAGCTAGGGCTCTAGACCTGATCAGAGCTGGGTGGGACTCCCCGCTGCCCCCCTCCCTCATGGCTTCTGACTGTGTGACCTCAGGTAAGCCACACCCCCTCTGATCCTCAGCCTCCTTACCTTCCCTGGGGGATCACAACTGGACTTCTTCATCAGGTTGCTGTGACTATTAAGTGGGATAATGTGTGTTATGCACTTGGCACTTGGGCCTGGCAAGCCCTCGGAGCTCAGTAAATGGTGGCTGCTGCTATTATGATTATTACAGGGCTGGGGCTGGATTCTGGCTCTCGGTCTGGCTAGGTCAAGGAGTCCAGCAGCCTCCAGAGCCCTTAGCGAGGGAGGGGGCCTAGTGACCTAAACTCACCCATCTCCTTGAGTACCAGGGTCCTTCCTGTTGTTATTCCAAGCGCAGAGCCTGGCATCATAGAACTGGGGCAGTCGCAGCTCTCTCGAGGCTGATAATCCTACACCTGCTGGGAAACGGGACCCCCACCCTCACTGTGGTCTTAAACTCCAGCTGGGGCGCAGGGGTGGAGCCTCTGGCATGGGAATGGGGTTGGGGCTCCTTTGGGGCGTGTCATACCTCCAGCTGGAGGCCCCGGTAGATCCTTCTCCGCATTGAGGATGGACATGGATGAATCCCCTTTCTTCGTGCCGTGCTGGCTCAGCTCCCAGGCACCCCGACCACATTCATGCATCCCCGCCAGCCCGCCGGACTTTGAGGAGACTTCCGCGAGCTCTGGGTGGGTCAGTCCAAGTTGGCAAGAAGAAGGCGGCGCTGGGGACACCCGTCGAGGGGCGGTGGCGGCCCTGAGCCTGAATCCCACCCCACCCCACCCCCCACGCCACACACACACAAGGGGCCCACCCCAGGGTCCTCTTGGAGGCTCTGGAGAAGGCGTGGCACCCGCTGTGATGGGGTCTGGCAGAGCTGGTGAAGGTCTTGAGTTGGCGGGTGCAGGCTCCTGTCCCTCAGTCATGGAGGTCTAGACCTGGGACTACTCAAAGCCTCAGCTTCCTCTCTCAGCCTCAGGCTAAGGGATGTCATTTACTGGACACCGGGAACAGGTTAATGGATCCCGTGCGCCACATGTTCATCTATGTAGCCTCGGTTGGGCAGGAAGAAGAGGGGTGTTCCACCAGAGTCTGAGGGACACATACTCAGACCCCAGGCTACTCAAACCAGGCAAGGCTTCCTGGCAGGAGTGGGGCTTGAGGGAAGCAGCCCTCTACTGGCTGGGCTCAGGTCTGGGGTTCTGCAGTGGCCTGCAGAGCCCCCTGGCACTAAGAGGCCCCATTAACTAGGCCACCGCTGGAGTGGGCAGTGGCAGCTGGAGCTGACCAGTGTGAGTCTCCAGGAAATGTGGCCACCAGGGCCAGGCCTTTGAACAATCCACAGAAAGTTTCTGCAATATCAAAAGCGCTTAGTCACTAATATATGTGGGGGAGAGGGGCTGTTGGTGAGAGAGCCTCTGCTTGGTTCTCATCAGCAGAGGATCAAAAGGCACTTGGTCAAAGAACCTTTAAATACCTTGAAAGGCAGGTGAAGCCTGTTCAATGGGCTCCGAGAGGGATTGAAATGCTGGTCTGAGCTGCTGGTGAGCTGGTCCAGGCTCAGGGAGTGCGGGGGAAGGGACTCTGCAGGCGGGAGGGAGAAATGTTGGGGATAGACCACAAGCCCACCCAAGAATCACTGTGTGGAGGGTGGGGAGGGCAGAGAATGGGGCTCAAACCGTCAGAGCTGGAGGTGATCGTGCAGTCCTGTAGGACAGGGATTTTCATCTGCGGCCTGTAAGACTCCCCCACCCAATTATGGGGAAAAGGTGTGTCTATATTTGGACGTGCATTTTTCTCGGGAGGATGGGTCCACAGGGTTCATTAGATTCTCAAAGGAGTCCGAGGCCGAATCAAAATTAAACACCAACATTCTTATGGTACAGACTGGTAAACTGAGGCTCAGAAGGGTTGAGCCATTTATCCCAGGTCACTCAGCTTGTGATTGACAAGCCGAGGTGCTTCTACTGCACCTCCTGATAAGGGCATCTCACTAGTCTTATGGCTCTCAGTAACCTCAGGGTCCAGAGCTGCCCAGGACTCAGAAAGGTAGGGGTGTCTCAAAACAGAGGCCTAACCCCACGATTCCAATTGAGGCTTGGGCTGTCCCAAGCAGGGTCTGGCCAGGAAAAGGAGGACCAGCTTTTATCCTTTGGGGTGGCAAAGGTCTGAGGGGCTAAGCCAAAGCACATAGCGGGTGTGAGGATGACCGTAGAGAAAGGCTGGGGGCCGGAATCTGGATGGAGAGGAGTTTACATGGAGAAAGTTGGGGGTGTGGCCAGGGTTGAGGTATGGGCTTCCCGCAAGCGAATGTTTCTGGCCCTGCAACATGAATTGAGGATGAGGAATGGGGACCCAGGGCTATGGAATATCAGCTTGGGGCAGGGTCCTTGGTACCAAGGGTCACTCCGAGGGCGTCAGGAAAGACACTCAGTCTTGCCTAGCCGTCTCCCCAGTGTATTCTCATGTACCAACTTGAACAACTGGTGCAATCCTGGTGCGATTATGTAGCCCTATTTCATGGATGAGAAAACTGAGGCCCAGAGACATCAAGTAACCAGTGAAGGCCAAACAGCTAGCTAGTGGCAGAGGCAGGACCCGAGTTCAAGTCCAGGATTCTTCCCTGGAGGCTGTGGGCCAAACCTGCGTCTTTAGTATCAGGTCTCCAAAGCAGAGCCAGGCAGAAGTGTGACATCTGTGGACCCTGGGTGGTCCCCGAGATTCAGGGGCTCATGGGTCTGGAGAGAATAATCCGCAAGCATCGATTCAGTGTCCTTTGAGATGAAGAGGGCCTAGAGATGGCGGCAGCTGCTTCTAGGAGCTTGCCGTCGTGTCTTTTTTGGGCAGCTGACTTCTGTGAATGTTATGCTTTCACCTTCTCCAGCCCTCATCCTTGGCCGAGGAGGACTGGGAAGACTGGGGACGGGAGTAGCTGCAGGGACGAGGTGGCCGAGCAGGTCCTGGCCCCTGGTCCGGCACATCAGCGGGCTCTGCTGCCCCTCGCAGCTGTCTGACGGCTGGTGTCTGAGCCTGTTCGTCCTGGATCAGGCAAACGCTCAGCCTGCGCCTCTTGCCACATGGACGGTGGCGAGGAGAGAGGTGTGTTTGTTCTGTCACGTGAACCGCACAAACAGCTTCCTCAGCAATTATATCAATAATTCAGTCATGGCCAAAGGGATGGGCTAGGAGGGCAGGAGCCGCACGGGACGGCAGCACTGGAGACCGTGCCAGGTAGAGGCCAGAGGGGAACCCAGGAGCCCTGCCTCCCAGCCGTGGCCTAGCAACAGCACCAGGCGTCCTCAGGGCCCTGTTTACAGGAGCGCAGGCCTGGCGTCTCTCCTGAGGGACAGAACGTCCCTTCCGGCTTTGAATTTCTCCTGAAGCCGACCCAGGTCACCTGGGCCCTGATGACAGTACCAGATTGGAAACAGGCCTGAGGGTCCACAGGACGCAGTGAGAGTCCGTGGTGAACCAGGTGCTGCAGGCATTTCCTGGCACGTCATGGAACCTAGGACACAGAGGCCAGCAATGTCACAAGAAGAGAGGGCCCCTCTGGGGGGCCGGAGGAGAGAGGCAGAACACCGAAGGCCTAGGCCCTCACCTGCAAGGGACAGGACCAGAGGCAGAACAGGGGCGATTCACACCCTCTGATCTCCTTTCTCAGAGGACCCGCACTCCTAGACTTTGGTCCCTGCCAGTGCCCAGGCCTCCATGAGTGCTCTGCAGACAGGAGCTCACAGTTGGCTTGACTCTCGTTGATGCTTCAGCAGAAGAGAGTAGCTTTTAAATGCAGCAGAATGGTTTGAGGTTAGACATCTGGAAGAACTTCCTTGACAAGCAAAACGTGGAAATGGGGCATATAGGGTGTCTCTCTTAAGGATAAACAAATAACAACAATGGCATTCAATATCTGTCAATAAGTTCTACGTTCCATGTAGCATTTTAAGTGCTTTAATTGTATCATCTCGTTTAATCTTTATAATAGTAGAAGGAAATAGATGCCACCATTATCTCCATTGTATGGATGAGGAAACAGAGGCCCACTGATGTCACGTAGTCTGCCGAGGGTCACGAAGCTATGAATGACAGAACTACACAAATCTGTATTCTTTCCTCTTCCCATGAGTCTGCGTCCTCTAGACAAAGTGACTGAGGCCCAGAGAAAGGGGTGTCTTCAAAGCTTCACTCTGTCAGCGGCACAGGCAGGAGATAAATAGATTCCCAGTGCTCCGGAGCCTCAGTTTCCATAACAGAGTCTCCCGGGGCTTAGCTGGTATGTCTGGTGGATGCTCCAGTTCTGATATTCTGGTACAAGGGTTGTCTAATAACCGCTGAGAGTGAATGAGACTGGGGTTTTTATTTCTGCAAGGCACAGGCTGTAAGCTCTCGGATGCGAGCAACCATGGGCCTTCTTGGGAATCTCACAGTGACCGAAGTCCGGGCATCAGGACCAAAGGTGCCACCCCTGGCTCTCTCATCAGCTCCCTCCCTGGGCTGTTAGCTCTGGGGCCTTTTACTCCCCAGATCAATTCCTTCCCCCTCTGGACGCCTTACCTTTGCCATCAGTCACCTGAGCAGGGGCTGGGGTCATGTCTCAGATGTGCACTCTCCCACCACCTCTGAAAAACCTCATGATTCTAGATGCGTACGAAGATCTGTTGAGTTGCAGTGGTGAATTCTGCTATCCATCCTCTGGACTCTCAGATTGATGGGTGGGGAGATTCCTGAACAAGGAACAGTTCTGTGTAGTGCCCCTTGCTGGGGTGGGGGGTGGGGTGGGGTGGGGTGCACTATTTGCTCTTTGCTAAGGCAATGAGAGGCAGCTGAGGAAGGAAGTGGGAACGAGCCAAACTAGAGACCCTGAGGTCCCAATCTGTTGGCTTGGCTTTCTGGGATTTGCCAAAAGGGTGTGTATGGATACTTGGCTGCATGTGGGTATATGAAACATAGTGGCCTTTGACCAGGGGATGAAGGGCTGAGACGGATGGCCACTGAAGAATTATGAGCTAAAACCTACAAATGCCTTTTATCCTTCCATTTTTAATTAGAATGTTCGATCCAAGGAAATCTGTTCTCCACCAGAACAGTCTTCATGAAGGTTTGCTTGGGGGGATTTCTTTATCTGTTTCCCAACCGGAAACCTGTGGGTGGAGGTATGTGTGTGACAGGCTCCACGTAAGTTCAAGCGGATGGTGCGTGTGTATGTGTGTGTTGGGAGAGACTTGAGACGGAGGTCTATCCCTGTAGGTGCTGGCTGCCCCTGCCCACTGCACTGTGGGAAGGTGGAGGTGTGGCTGGGTACGAACCGTGCAGTATAAAATTAGTTAAGTGAATTTCTCAGGGTAGAAGCAGGAAACTTGGACTGGAGAGCCTGGGTCGCCTGTGAACTGCATTCTCAGTGGGGGAGGGGACAGGATGCTGTAGCAGGCCTGGGATTATGCCTTCCTGCCAACCCCCTTCAATTCAGGGCGGGAGCAGGCTCTGTGCTGTGTGACGCTTCAGTGTCAGCGTCTCCTTGTGTGGGAGTGTGCTTGTGTGTCTGTGTGTTGGGGGGTGGGGTTTGATAATGGTGGTGGTGGTGTTGATTAGGTGCGTAGGTGTGTACAGGGAGGTCTCTGTACTTGAAACCACCAATGGTTTGGTTCCAGGCCCTTCAAATGCTCGGGGAGAAGGGCCCTTCTCTGCTGCAGAATGGTATCATTCCGATTCTGCAGAAAGAACTAGGGTTCACCAGATTTGGACTGAGCTGAGCTGACAAAGGGGCAGAGAGGGCCAAGACAGGCCCAGGGTTGGAAGGGCAAGGAGGGATTTCCTTCCGACCCACTGAAGCAAGGTCAAGGAAAAGGAGGGGCAGGTAGTGGAGGGGTTGTGCGGGAAAGGGATGAGCACAGCCTGTAAGGTCTGTTTTTTTTTCTGTGGGACTGGGTTAAATGGAGAGGGTCACTTGGCCTAGTCCCCCACCAAGGGTGACGATTCTAGACTTTTTGGTTCCATCTGTGTGCAAGCTTGGGGAGTGGCCAGAGTAGCGGATCCAGGCTCAGCCTGGCATAAACTCCACTCCTGGTTTTTGCATACACCAGCCCGTCTCACCCGACTGTCGCGTAGCGGAGTCCCGAGCTGACGCCCTCGAGCCGCCACCAAGTGGAAAACCTGGATGGGATTTACACGCCTCTTGGAGCGGAGTCAAAGGGCACTTCGGAGGAGGTGGCCGGCTCCGCGGTTCTGGCAGGTTCGAAGCCGCTGCCGGCAGGAGCGCACTGGCCCAGTGGGTCGTGCAGTGCGGCGGGACTCTCTGGCTCAAAGAACCCAGCGGGAGGGCCCCGGGTCCACACCGCGGGGCTGCGGGAGGGCGGGGCGCGGGGCGGTGGCGGTGCCCTCGGGGCGGCTCCTGGCAGCGGAGGGCGCGGGCTGCAGTGCGGCAGGCGGCCGGCAGCGGGCAGCAGCAGGCGCAGGCGGCGCTGGCCGCGGCTTTCGGCAGCAGGCGGGCGGCGCCGGCGGTGCCCCGGGCGCGCTCACACACGCGCTCACACACACACATACACACGGCCTCGTACACACACACTCACATACGCTCCGGCGCGCACACGCGGCGCGCAGGCCGGAGGGAGGAGGCTCGGTGCGGCTCGGCGGCGGCGGCAGCGTGCTCGGCGGGCGGGCGGGCGGGAGGGCTGGCGGGCGGCCCCCGCTCACCAGCTCCGTGGCTCGGTGCAGCCCGCGCGGCCCCCGCCCTCGGACCCGCCCCCGGGGGTCGCCCGGCCCCATGCCCTGCAGCGGCGGCGGAGCAGCGCGCGGCCACGGGCGGCTCTGAGGAGCCCAGAGGGAGCCGGCAACGAGGGGACCATGTACCGGGACCCGGAGGCAGCCAGCCCAGGTAAGCGCGGCCCCGCGCGGGCTGGGGCGCTCCGCACCGGCTGGCAGGATGGCGGCAGCGCGGGCGCCGTCTCGGAGCCCCAGCCTAGGGCCGCTCGAGCCGCGCAGACTTCCCCGCAGGGTCATCCCAGCCCCGGGGCGCGGGCTTGAGCGACAGCGGCTCGGACCCCGGATCCCGTAGACTGAGCACTGCCAGGCTGGATGCCCGGCGCCAGCTTCGCAGTGTCCCCACAAGGACCTCCCCCCCCCCCGCC
>PVKM010048857.1:0-11094 GCA_004027735.1 Carollia perspicillata
AAACCTTTCAACTCATTTTAATCTTCCCGACGATCTGTGAGGTGGGTACTAATGTCATTATTCTTATGGATGTATGTCAAAGAGGTACTATGAACGCTGATAACATATGCAAAGTGTTTATTCTCGGAGCCTGAGAGTAGAAACAATGACGGGGATGCTGGAAGTAGGGTAATATTGTGCAATGTTAACTGGCCGTTTTAGTCCCCTGATATTTCTGTTATTACTTGCTTGACACTCCTGCCATTTAAGATCAGCCGCGCACACCCAGTTGGAGGGAAGGAATTTTCTATCAAGAGCAGAGAAGGCCTTAGAATTTTGAAACTCACAACCCACGGCTGTGAAGTAGCTCAGGATGTAAACAAACCTGGTGAGTGGGAGTCAGTTTCCCTGCCCCCAGCTACAGGGAGAGGGGGAAGAGGCCCGCAGAGACCCCCTGAGAGAGGCAGCACAAGACCCTGCTCCCCATTTGAGCTCATGTCCAGAGAGTCCTAGGGATCAGACCCCCCAGAGCCGGCAGGGCCGGGGTGCACGTTAGAGACGCCCAGCATGGCCCTGCTGAGTTGTTCCCTGAGTGCTGACACGGTGAGTGAGCAAACCCGCCCTGGGTTCCAGAGCAGCTGGCAGTAGAGGGGGGTCTTAATCCCTCAAAGCTTCCCTCTGGCCAGCACGGCACACACAGCCGCATAAAGGTTGTCTCCTCCCAGGAGAAGTGTGCGAGTCAAAGAGGGTCACTGGAACATCAACACGACAAAGATTTTGTAATAGTTTCCACCGTCAGAAGAGAACGATAATTCACTCTTTCCTTATCATGACCAATTACAATTTGGAGTTTGTTATCGAGAGCTTATTATTCAGCTTCACAAGTCATTATTCACTATGTCAGGCACTCTTTAAAAGTTGTCAAGTCTAGAAAGCCTCTCTCAGGTTTCTATTGCACGAGCGCTCAGGGCATTTCAGGCATTTCTGCGTGAGACCTGAGGGCACCCCCTCCCCAGGGCCACTGGAGGGTCTGCAGAAGGGAGGGCTCGAAGCCTCAGCTCCCTCCTGGAAGCAGGCATGTGTGTGGCACCGTGCGTCCAAGTCAGGAAATGAGAGAAACCTGGAGACAACCCTCACCTCCCTGTCCCATCGCCCCAGGCAAAGTCAGGGATGTCGCATCCTGGATCTCAGCTTCCTCCATCTTCAGTAGTCCCTCCGGGGCCCCTCAGCAGTCAGGGACAAAAATACACCTCTAGTGACAACGCAGCAGAAAGAATGCTAGACTCAGAATGAAAACCCCCTGGGTTGGAGTTCTGGCTTTGTCACTTATCAGCTGTGTAACTTTGGCAAATCATCCAGCCTCTCTGTGTCCGTTTTCTAATAATCACTGAGAGCAGCATGGTTGCACCAGCCTCATGGCTTACAGAGATGGACAGCAGCGTGTCCGTAGAGGAGCTTCGTAAAGCGCCCAGCAATTTTACTCAAGGGCTTTCATTTGGGGGCCTGCACGTTACTGAGGAATCAGTTTGGACACTGTCCAACATCTGTGAACATCTTAACTTCTTTGCCCTTTGGGGCCTAAAGGATTGGAAATTCAAAGTGGACTTGAATGAAATTTGGCATCAAGAATAGGACAGCAAAACTGTCTCCTCTTTCTACAAAAAGGTATTCAGTTCCAGCTATATTGCTCGCCATACTTGGCGCTGGAAATAGGCACTGAAAGGTACACAAGCACACTCCCGGCCCTTCGGGTAAGCAGGGCAGGAAGATGCAACTCCAGACTGACATCCGGGGCCGGTTCCAAGCCCAAGCCTGCTAGCTCCACCTCCCTGTGCCTCAGCGTCTCCTTTGGCCCGAGGGGCGTGGCCAGCTAACCTCACTCACGCGGGGCGCAAGGAGCGAGCAGAGGGAGGGAAGCCCGCAGACCTGGGAGGACACTTGGGCAGATGTGTGACAGAGCCCCCAGAGGGCTGCCCAGAGCCCCGCGGGGCCAGGCTGTTCCTGGGGGGTTTTCAGGTGGCTTTGAAGTGCGGCCACTAGGAGGGAGGCTGCCCCGTCCTGGAGGTACAGCCACTTGTAATTTACTCCCCCACGTGGGCCCTGGAGCTCCAGTCTCATAAATCCATCCCCTCCCACAGCCCCTTCCAGGGCAAGGAAGGCTGACAGAAGAGGGGGGGACTGCTAAATTAAGAAGGTCCCTGGGAGTGACTGGCCTACGGACACGACTGAGTCCCCTGAGTTTCTGTCTTTAAAGTAGAAATATTTCCAACTAAGATCACAGGCTCCCGCATCATAAAATCAATGAAACCACAAGGCAAAATGACCTGCCGCTTGACTGCCCCAGAGACATCTCCAGCAGAGACGTTTCCCGCCGTCGCAGAAGCAGCGGCCTGGGGCTCAGGATCTGCCGTCCAGGCCCCACGGTTGCAAATCTGAGGCCAAGACAGAAGCGTGCGCGGGGCAGGTGCATGTCTGCCTTGTGTTCCTCGCCACGTTTTGTGGTGGCTTCTGTGCGGCTCCTGCCGCCACATGAGGCTTTTTCCTGGGGTCGCACCTGGGCTCCAGCTCCAGCTCTGCTAACTGCTGAGTGGTTGTCTAGGAAAAGGGGAATCTCATCCCAGGTTCCTCACGCAGGAAGTGGAGCGTGGTGAAGCAGGGCCTGCCGGCCTGCAGGGAGCTGACAAGATGGCCAGCTCCATCCAGGCAAATGCTTTGTAAACCCAAAGCTCTCCAGGAAGAACGAGCTTCATTATTAAAAGATGAAAGCACCAATCCTTGCTAATGTACCTGTTAGAACGTCTTATGCTGTGGGAGAACCTAAGTTGGACTGGCTTAAACCACAGGGAGACAGTTTGGCTTATGACACTGCAAAGGGCTGAGGTGGGATGCAGGTGAGGACTAGCGTCAAACAGCGTCACCAAGAACCAGTTCCTCCCCAAATCCCACAGCGACTGCCAGTCTCACATCCTAACAAGATGCCAGCCAGAGGAAGGGCGGTCTGCTTTCCAGTAACATCTGTCAAAGGGAGATGGAGAGAGAGGTGTGAGGAACTCTTTTTTTCCCCAGACTTAGCACTTGTGCCAAATTTCAATGGCTCTGCTTAGGTTTCCAGGGGACGAGATATGCAGATCGGCTGAAGAAAATCAAGACCCATCCGCAGATCTGGGGCAAAACCACGACACCAACCAAACCACATTTGGCAGAGTTATTTTATCGGAAGGACAGTGAGTGGATGCTGAGTTGCAAAAACACCTGTTCAGTGCAGTCTGCCCCCTTTAATTGTCCAACACCCACACTCACCTTTATCTCCATAAATATGAAGATAACTTCAAAAATACCAACTCTCTGCACAAATGCAATCAACCTCTTTTCCCAAAAGAGACCAGCCACAGTTCCATCCAGTCTGGTCCTCTGGGTGATGTTTAGCCCCTGGCTATGGAGCTCTTGGGGTCCTGTGTAGTAAATTTAATCATGGCCAAGTAGTACATTTAATCACGCTGATGCACTCGGCAAATAGGAATGGCAAGAGAACAGAGGAGCTGCAGTAAAAACTCTCATTTGGAAAAGGAAAGAACAGGAAACAACTCGCAATGGGCACCAGTCCCTGGCCAATGTCCTATCTCACCAGAAACCACTTGGACACCCTACCCTGGAAGCCAGTACTCGTCTTCCCCACTTCTGACCTCTGGAAGGTTCCCTTTGCCCTTTGTCCTCTGTGGGCCCTGCTTGTCTCTTCAGGAAAATCTCTCCTGCCCGTTGTCCTGCATGGACCAAACGACGTGTGCATCGGAGAAGAGGGCCCTTCTGGGGGCAGCACAGATTTAGCGGCTCTCTTCCTGCTGATGGGAGCTTGGGGGTCTGGAAATCGCTGTCGTAGAGCATTGTGAGCCAGGTTTGAGGTTTCTTTGGGAAAACGATGTCCTTAAATAGTTAGTGGGTTGTGACGACATGGATGGATCTCCGAGTATCATACTAAGTGAAGCAAGTCAGATGGAGAAGGACAGGAAGCAAATGATTTCACTCATATGTGGGATATAAAGCAAAAAGCAATAAACACAACAAACGAACTCAGACACAGACAACAGCAGCATGAATATCAGAGGGGAGGGAGGGTGGGGGAGGATGAAGAGCGTGAAGGGGTGAAATGTACGGTGATGGAAGGAAACTAGACCTTGAGTGGTGAGCACACAATGAACTATACAGATGATGTATTATGGAGTTGTGTACCTGAATGTTATGCTATTAACCAGTGTTACCCCAATAAATTTAATTTTAAAAAAAGTTAATGGGATTCTGGTTTATTTTCCTCTGGCCAACACCATGGCTAGTAATGAGTCGGATCTTGCTATGTCATGACCTTTGAAACCAGACCCTCCCCAGGAAGAGCTGTCGCCTAGCCATAGGCCCAGGTGCCTGGCCATCCCTTTAGCCCTCAGTTTAATACTTCTCTCAGGCCTCTACCTGAGAACAATCTAAAACAACAGGCCAGGTGGGGATGACTCACAAAACTACCCCTTCCTCACAATAACAACGAACATATCATGAGCAACATTCAGTGATTGTTTACTGTGGGGCAGACACTGTTCTACAGTTGTGTGTGTATTAACTTGCTTAGTCCTTACAGCAAACCTATGAGACAGGACCTGTTATCATTGCCCTTTTGCAAAAACTGGGCACGGAGTGCAGTAAAGAAGTTGCTCTTAGGTGGCAGAGCAGGGACTCAAACCCAGGCAGCCTGGCCCCACAGGTTAGGGTTGTCCTAAAGGAGCGCTAACCACTGTTCCGTGCTGCTTGCAGACTGTGTCCCTCTAGGCCTTTCCAAGGGCAGTGTTGACTTTGTTGTTCCAGGCATAACAGGAGGTGCTCGGGAGGAGTCTCTCCCAGGCCTTCATCTTATTTCCTGTTGGTTCCTATGTTCCTACCTTTCTTCTGCTAACTTGGACTTGAAGGAAGATTATTGAGATATTCCTGGACTCGTAGCCAACTGTACCCACAGGCCACGAGCTAAAAGACAACTTGCAACAAATCTGTATTTTCTTCCTGCTCCCTTTTGAATAGATCGTGTTCAGTTTAATCGCATCTCTTTCTTGGAAGACCTTGGCGAAAAAGTTATCCGAACACTCGATACTATGAGATTTTCTTACAATATCTTTTTTTTTAATTAAAATATTTTATTTATTTATTTTTAGAGAGAGGGGAAGGGAAGGAGAAAAAGAGGGCTTGAAACATCAGTGTATAGTAGCCTCTCATGTGTCCCCTACTGGGGACCTGGACTGCAACCCAGGCACGTGCCCTGACTGAGAATCGAACTGGTGACTCTTTGCTTCACAGGCCCAGACTCAATCCACTGAGCTACACCAGCCAGGGCTCCTTACAATATCTTTTAATATTAAAGCCTCAGGAAGGACAGAGTCTGAATCTCAAAGCTAAATAGGCAATAGATTAACAAACTGCCTATTATAACATAAAAAAGCGATGATTAGGTCATGAGGGCAGAGCCTTAGGAATGGGTTTAGTGGCCTGATAAAAGAGGCCCCGAAGAGATCCTTTCCACCATGTGAGGTACCACTAGAAAGCACAGTATGAGCCAGAAGGTGGGTCCTCACCAGATATCAAATCTGTGCCTAGACTTCGGGACTTCCCAGCCTCCAGGATTGTGAGAAACTAAGTTCTGTTGTGTATAACTCAGTCGACAGATTTTGTTATAGCAGCATAAGCAAACAGAGACAGTGAGTATGTATTTGCCTTGCATTGTGTTTCGCTTTGCGTTTCTTTGATAAATAGTGAAATTGAGTGCTATTTTCACGTTTGCCAGCAACTTGGATATCTTCTCTTGTGCACCGCCTGTTCAAGTCTTTTGCCTGTATTTCTACTGTGTTATTTTCTGTTTTTTATTACTAAATGTGAAAGTTCTTTAAATGTTCTAAGAAAGTCTTTTATGTATTGTATATTATGAATATCTTTTCTCACTTGCCTTTTCACTCTTTTAATGGTGTCTTGTGATGAATAGACATTGTAAATTTTAATCTAGTCCAGTTTACTGTTTTATTTTAAACATCAATACTTTTTGTGTTCTGCTTAAGAATCTGTCATGGGGGGAGGTTAGGGGGTGGAGGACTGAGCAAAAAGGAAAAAGGACTCATGGGCACAGACAACGATGTGGTGATTGTGGAGGCAAAGGAGTATGAGGAGGGTAAATGGAAAAAATATGATAATTTAAAAAAAGAACCGGCCACCCTCCAAGGTCATGAAGACATTTTGTTTCATCCTAGAATATTTAATAGTTTTGCTCTCCCATTTAGACTTACAAGGCACCTGAATAAATTTTTACATATTGGATGAGCTGGGGGTTGGAGGTTCATCCTCCCGCCCTCCATAGGGACAACCAACTGAAAATGAATGAGACTGTGAGTGTGAGCCACACCAGCTCCTTTCTGAAATATTCCCACAGAATCCTACAGAGAATGAACTAATAGTTATTTAAATGAAGCCGGTCAACATTTTTGGGCATGTTTAGTGTGTGCTAGTTCGGCTAAGTTGGTAAGGGAAGGCCTCTCTGAGAGCTGGCATTTGAGCTCAGAGCTGGGTAGGAAACAGTCGTAAGAGGATCTGGGCAAGAAAATTCCAGGGAGAGGAAGCAAGTGGGTGGACAAAAGCTCCACCCATTCCAGGAACAGCAAGAAGGCCAGTGCACCTGAAGGGCCGTGCTGAAGAAGATGTGGACCACGGCATAACCCCTTCAAACTCGAGGTCACAGGGAAGAGAGCCAGACAGGCATCATCACAGACGGCAGAGTGGCGCCTGTAAAGTTCTCAGAGAAAAAGTTTTTTGACCCAGAATTCTCCCGACCAAGAAAGGGAGCGCAGAATAAAGACAGTTCAAGCTTATAAGGACTCTGACATTTTACCTATAAAGTGACTTTCCTTAGCATTTTTGCATGGCGGCCTACTCCAACAAGGCGGGGACAAGAAGAGCGCGCTTGGAGACTGAGGGAGGACAAGGCAGGCACCAGCCACTCCGAGGATGTCATGTTCCCTGGGGACACCTGGGCCGGACGGGAGCAGGTTTGGGAGACGTTCTGAGTGTTTTTATGGCTTCTCCTTGTGCCGCCTCAATCCATTTTCCACGATGTTGCACGAGTAAACTTGAACAAGTTGTAGATTACCCACCGCATTTAAAATCCTTTAAGTGACTCCCCATAAGTTTCAGAATAAAATCTAATTCTCATTACGATATCAAAGACCCTGTTGTCAGTGCCCGAGCCCATCTCTCACCACTCTGGACGGGCACTTGGACCCTCCTTTCCAATCAGATTCCAGACTTCTTCTTCTTCTTTTTGATTTTATTTATTTTTAGAGGGGAAGGGTTAGGGAGAGAAATATCAATGTATGGTTGCCTCTTGTGTGTCTCCTGCTGGGAACTGGCCTGCAACCCAGGCATGTGCCCTGACTGGGAATTGAACCATGAAGAATTGAACCGCGATCCTTTGGTTCGCAGGCCCGCGCTCAATCCACTGAGCTACACCAGCCAGGGCAGCTTCCAGACTTCTTAAAGCCACTGGCCACGTGGGAGCCTACCTGCTGCTCGCTCTCTCTCCCCACGGAAACTCTGCTCCCCCTCCTTTTCCTGGTGGAGTCTTCCTTGTTTTTCAGACTGTGTTATCTTGGGGAAACCTTCCTGGGCAACCTTGTGCTCTCTTCCTACCCATCACCGGTTTAAGTCCCTGTGATTTCACTCCAGGATTTCTCTGTTACTCACCTCTAGTACCATTCTGTCTGTCTGTCTGTGTGTATGTATGTATGTATGTATGTATGTGTTATCTCTTCTCCTTACTAGATTATAATCTCGAGAGTAGAGACCACCTGTTAATCAAGTTTCTATAATGGCTTCTCTGTAGTCAGACCCCTTCAATGAAAATCTCAGCTGCATCACTTGCGATGTTATCTTGGGAACACGGAGTCTCAGTTCCTCACTTCCAAAACGATGTAGCATTTCTATCTGCAGCACCTGGCACACGGAAGTTGCCCAGTAAGGTGTGTGGAATGAATCCCAGCAGATGGGCAGAGTTCCCGGGATGGGAACCTCTCAGCAGGCGAGTGAGGATGACTCACTTCAATCCTTCTCGATTTTCCCCCTCCCTTCCCAAGCAGCTTCCTCTCTAGGACCGTTACACCTTGGAGGTTGTGAGGAAAATCTAAACAATGCAGGCTCTTTCTTTTTTCTGTGTATCCATGCGTTGACCTAAGGCATTCAGGATATCTCACAGAGCAAAAATTTCCAAAACATGTCACTGTCTGACTATTCATATGAGACTATCTAAACACGAGGCCCGGGGCAAAATACAGGACAACCAGTTAAATTTGAATTTCGGACAAACGACAGGTAATTTTTTTTTGTATAAGGGTGCCCCATGCACTATCTGTTTATCTGGAATTCAAATTTAACTGGGAGTCTTCCTTTTTATTTGCTAAAGTTGGCAACCTTACCTCTGATTCCCTTCTAGTCAATGCAGAGTGAGGCATGCAGCCCCACTTCGAGGCTAATGTCTTGTAACGCGCACCATCTAGTGGTCACACGAACAAGGAGGAAACCAAGAACCCACAGCCTCTGAGACAGGACGTGCAAACAGCATTGCGGAAAACTCGGAAAAGAAGCAACTATGCTTTGATATTCAAAAAGCCTGTAAAATTATTTTAACTTACTTCTTTGGATGTGGTGTCTGTGATCAGCTCAATAGCTTAGAGAGTCCAGCAAACCTCTGAAATCCCTTGCGAGTCATCCAGTGTTTAAGAACAATGCTCCCCCGGCTGCTACGGCCTTGGGCTCCCCCATGAACTGGTGTGTGCGAATGCACAGCCTTGTCCTTGATCAGTGTGGTTCCCAGTGTTCCTAGTGATTGTCTTACAAGGAGCACGTGGCACCCGGCAGGATCTATCAAGTACAGTAAGTGTATTAAACCCAGATGAACCTGTAGGGAGACACAGGAAAGCAGGTATTTCCTATTCACTATTTTACCAAAGGGTGTGTGTAGGATTAAGTGCCAAAGGGAATTGGCACCATCCAATGGGCCTCTGGCTGCACCCTGGAATCACCTGGGTGTTTTTTAAATACCAACGGCTGTGCCTTCCTCCGCCCCACTTGTCCTTCCTCCCTCTCCCCCTCCCACCCCTTCTATTCCTTCTCCTGTTTAAACCATGTTATACATCTACGTGATGTTACTTTAGAGTAGTACGCTGTGCATTGCTGAAGACTAAACAAGGGATAGACAACGGAATCAGATTCCACCTGAAAGTCTGAAAGACTCTGGGAAGGAAACCTCTCACCTCCAGCACACCCACTGAGGGGCACAGGCTCTGTGTTTTCTTTTCCAGACAAGCCTAAAAGCCACAGGAGCCTCCGGTCTCCGATTCCGTTTCAGCGGTTCTGTGATTTCATCACAGATACTCATTAGGAAACGGTATAGAAACCCCATTCGCAGTGTAGCCAGGATAAAAACCCAGAACTCAAAAGTTTGTTCTTTGAATAGGTTTTTAGTATAAAGTGGAAAGTGAGAATTCGGGGACAGAAATTTATTTTCAAACACCTTCCAAATTGACAAGGTGTCACTATCACTAGAACAGTAATTATAATAATAGTGAAAAATAATAGCTGCCATTTTTTAAGCGTCTCTTATTTGCCGGACATCGATCAGAATGCCTCCCACACATCATACTTCAAAACTCTCAGAGCAATCCAGCGGGCTAGGGACTATGTCCCCTCGAGGAAACCGAGGCCCAGATTTTGCCACGGCTGGCGAGCGGCTGGGTGATTTTCCACTCCCATCTCGGTCTGCCCCCAAACCCTGTGCTCCCCCTCCTCTGACTTCCTGCCAAGGTTGCAGTGCCTAGTCCTGCACATGTCTTTTCCCTCTAAGCTGCTGCTGGTGACGGGGAGCTCTGCCAAGGCCCTCGCAGTCAATGACACTCAGTGTCCAGTCACAGCCGCCGGTGTGTTGAGGTCCTCGAAACCAGATTTTTTAAAAGTTCACTTCCTTCTGGCTGGTTCTGGAAGCCAAAGCCAGTTTTCATTTTTTTCCACCGCCCTTACCTTTGAGTAGCTGAGTCACCGCGGGAGGCCTTGCAGGGGCCTCGGGTGATGACGTTGCAAGCTTGCAGTCCCACCCCCTCAGAGGTAGTGTGGGTTTGGTTCCCAACCACGGCGTCACAGTGAAGCAGGTGGTCATGTGGCCTGCGATTTATTTTTAAAAAATGCAACATCTGTGAAGCGCAATAAAACAACGCACCATAAATGACATATCCCTGTATCTAAGGCTTTGTGGGCCCCATCGCCCCCTCCCCAGTTTGGAAGGAGGAACAAGAAAACAGCTGTGAAACGAATAGGTGTGTTTCGGAATCCATCCATGCTCCGTGATTCGAGTTCCCTCCTGCTGAAATGATGTCACCTCCTCTGGGAAACCTTTGGTGACCTGCCGCTGCCCAGGCCCGGGAGCTGCTCCCTCCAGGCCCTCGCTTCCTTTGCAGGCCTCTGTTCTGGCTCTCAGCACACCGTGTCAGAAGCGGTGAGGTGTGTGTGCACACACACCCCTTTCTCTAGAGCAGGGGTGTCAAACTCATTTTCACTGGGGGCCACTTCAGCCTGGCGGTTGCCTTCAAAGGGCCAAACGTAATTTTAGGACTGTATAAATGTAACTACTGCTTAACTAGGGGCAAGGGGCTCGGCGCAGCCGCTGGGGAGAAACAAGGTCCCAGGCTGGATAAAACAAAGTGGAGGGCCGGATTGGGCCCGAGGGCCTTGTGTTTGCCACCTGTGATCTAGACTGTGGGCTCCCGGGCAGAGCAGAGCTCTGAGTTTGGGGATGTTCAAGGGGAAGGGGTCCCAGGGCGCATGGGATGGGCAGTGAGCTAGAAGCAGGCGCCTTTGCAGGGCTTTGCTTGGGGGCCCGGGATTGCAAGGGTTAGTCACTCAGCAGGGCTTTGAAAATTTACGGTGTCGCGGTACAGTAAATCTTGTCCACATTTTTCTGAACACCCTAGATTTTTCTGAACACCTTGTCTATGACCCCATAGCTGTCATAGGAGTCAGCACACTCATTCTTTCACTCATCGAGTGCTTCTT
>PVKM010048858.1:0-11087 GCA_004027735.1 Carollia perspicillata
TCTCCCCTTTCCAAACATGGTGGCGTCTTTCGTTGTATGTTCTATCTCAAATATATTTCTTAACTTCATGGATGAGTCTCTAATGTTTATTTAATAGCTTCAAGTACTTAGTCAGTATTGGCCTTCTCTCCCCACCCTAAAGTATCATGAAAGAAGAAGCCTTTTATTCTCTTCTTTTCTCATTCTTGTATTCCCAGTGTGTGGCATATATGAGGTCGTCAATAAATATTTGGTGAATAAGTGCTTGACTGAAGGAACAAGAATGGTGGCATCGTGCTTCATTTTGAATACTCCCAGATTGGGAATCTACTATTGTGTGCATTCCTCTTATCAACTTTTATACATGTCTGGTGAGGCAATATAGTAGAACAGAAATAATACAGTCTTGGAGTCATTTAAACAACTTTTTAAAAAATCTATTATGTGTCAGGTACTGTTAGATGCTGGGTTAGATAAGAGAAAACACTAGGGAAACAAGTGTTTTATATCCAGGAAAGAGGGAAACAGATTTCTAACACTTCAGTGCTTGAACATACTGTGCTATATGTGTAACAAGTGCTATATGTGTAAGCCAGATTCTAAAGGTGCATATAGAAGGGTATTTAACGTAGATTGGAATGGTGGGTTTGGAGAGAGCAGGCTTGTGGTCCAAGAAGACTTTCCAGAAGAGATGGTACCCATGAGTGGTTTTGAAGGATGGGGAAAGAATTAACAGGTGAGGGTGAATTGGGAGTATATTCTAGGTATAGGTAGCTCCTTGTGCAGAGGTACAGACGTGAGAGGTTACGAGGGATATGGGGAATAACAGGAACCAATTAATGAAGGGCTTAGACTTTATCCAGAATATCATTAAACATATTTTCAGAACAGCTTTTTTTCTCTGTGGTAAAAAGGGAAGCATATTTTTAACTTTTAGAAGATCTCAGAAATACAAAAAGGTATATAAAGAATATGATTACTTGTAATCTTTTTAACCAGAGATAACCACTATCAACATTTTGGTTTAATTCCTGCCATAATTCCTCAGTTATATTCAGTAAAGCAAGTGATCTGATAGCTTGACAAGTTGGATCTTTTTAAAGATATAGACAGTTTAAAGTGCTTGGCAGTTTTTCCCGTTTGTAACTGTTCCTGTAATGTGAAAACACCAGTAGACATGGAGAAATAAAATTATGAGAGCAGTTAAAAAGTTATTCTACTTTAGAATAAGATGGAGAGTTGAACCTCTTAAGTAGTTTAGATGGAATATGATTATTTGCAGGATATTCTTTCTACTGTTTTACCATAACTTAAAATTAAGTTTTGAATTATGTGAATGGGAGTTGGCCTTAAAGTCAGGAAAATAAGCTCTGTGCAGTAATAACAGTGTGACTAGCACTTCACTGTTTCCAAGGTCCTTCCAGGTGTGTTGTTTCTTGGAGGAAAGAAGTTTTAGTGAAAGCTGTCCACGTACGCATGGAATCTTGTCAAGCTGCCCGATCAGTGGAAGGAGAAGGATGCAAGAGAAGGGGCTAAGTGAGCAAGGAACTACCAGCAGATTTTTTTGGTCAGCATTACAGGATCTTTTGAGAACTAGATGACTTGGACTATGTTACAGACATTTTTAGAGGTGTGGTGGGTGTATGCCTTGCTGAATATAGGCATTTTCATATGTCATTGAATCCTTGAGGGTTGGAGATCATGTGTATCAGAATATAAGACTTGGTAACATAAATGTGTTCTCCAAGGGAGATGCATCTCGACCTCCAGCATGGAAACTTGGGAGGAGCCCTTTAGTTATCTGAGAGTCTTAGAAGAAACGCTGAGTAGTGTTTCTATAATGATTACACCCCAATTCCAAAAGGTTTAAGTCATGTATGATTGTGAACTTAATACATTAGGTAATTGTTTCACTTCTGCCTTTATCCCTATTTGGTTATTTATCCTCTCATTTCATGCTTGTTCTTGTTTTTACTTAGCACTTGACCTTTTCATACAGGTTTGGGTTTCATAAGTGGGGAGGGAATACCAACAACTAATTGCCTCCATCTTAAACCTGCCGTATTAACAAATGCTTTCCTTTGAAGTATTTGTTAAGTCTGAACTGCTTTATCCAGATGCAAAATGCTGGACATTTGTTTTAAAGTAGAATTAAAATGGATGATTAATTATTTCTAAGTGAAGCATTTCCACCTGAATTTCTTCTGTAGTTTAAACAGAACTACAGAACAGTAGTTCTGTAGTTTTAAACAAAACAGATTAATGTGGTTAAAACTTAAATTTATTTTTAAAACAAATTTTAAACTGCATTAGCCAACTTGAAATAAATTTCAGTGTTAAATTATTAAAATTTATTTTAAACACACCTTTTCCATCAGTAATCCTGTTTGCTAGAAATAACTGGCCGTAATCTGTTGATCTTAAATCTTCTATGTTGATATTGGTCAAAGAATGACAATAGTGTGCTGTCTGAATTTCCGATCCATAGACGCCGTGAACATAATAAAATGGTACTTAATTTAAGCTACCGTGTTTTGGTACAGCTGATTATCCAGCAAGAGTAATTGGAACATAAGTAGAGTTTGAACACACTAAAGAGAAGAGGCATGTGTACTGCCGTAGCAAAAGTTCTGAGATAGGATGTTATGTTGCCTGAAGCTTAGGAGATTTTTCGTTTTGTTTATTTTATTTTTCAATTACAGTTGACATTTAATATTATTTGATATTAGTTTCAGGTATACAGCATAGTGGTTAGACAGTTACATAATTTATAAACTGATTTCCCTGGTAATTCTAGTATCCACCCACCTGACACTACATATACACAGTTATTACTATACTATTAACTATATCCCCTGTGCTGTGCTTTATGTCCCGTGACTGTTCTGTAGCTAGTATATATGTTGCATGCATGCATGCATGCATGCATGTATGTATTTATAATTTTTATTGAATCTATTGGGGTAACATTGGTTAATGAAACCATTCAGGCTTCAAGTCTACAACTCTATACCACATCATCTGCATACTGTTGCATGCACTCACTACCCATAGTCAGGTCTCTTTCTGACGCCGTTTCTTCCCCTTTGCCCTCTTCCCTCCCCTCACCCAGCTTTCCCTCTGGCAATCATCATAAAGTTGTCTCTATTTTATTTTTTTGCTTAATCCATTCATCTTTTCCCCCCAGTCTCTAGTCCCCGTCCCCTTCGACAACTGTGAGTCTGTTCTCTGTATCTATTAGTCAGTTTCTATTTTGTTTGTTAGTTTGTTTTTGTTCATTAGTTTTCACATTAAGTGAAACCATATTATTAAATAAGAGGAACTACATCCAACTAAAAAGCTTTTGCACAGCCAAGGAAACCATCAACAAAATGAAAAGACAACCCACTGAATAGGCGAACATAATCACCAAGGATATAAGAGGTTAATATCCAAAATTTATAAAGAACTTATACAGTTCAACACCAATAAAACAAATAATCCAATTAAAAAATGGGGGAAGTACCTAAAGAGACACTTCCCCAAAGAGGATATATAGATGGCCAATAGACATATGAAAAGATGCTCAATGCTACTAGCTATTTGAGAAATACAAATTAAACCACAATGACATATCACCTCACACCTGTCAGAATGCCTGTTGTTATAAATCAACAAACAACAGTGTTGGTGAGGATGTGGAGAAACTGGAACCCCCATGTACTACTGGTAGGATCGCAGATTGGTGCAGCCACTGTCGAAAACGGTATGGAATTTCCTCAAAAAGATAGATATGGAACTGCCTTATAATCCAGTGATTCTACTCTTGAGAATGTATCTGAAGAAACCTGAAACACTAATTAGAAAGAATATATGCACCCCTATGTTCATTGCTGTATTGTTTATAATAGTATTATTTATTATTTTATCCACAGTAGATAAGTGGATAAAAAAGCAGGGGTATATTTACACAGTGGAATATTACTTGGCCATAAAAAGAAATCTTACATTTTGCAACAGCATGGATGGACCTGGAGAGTATTATGCTTAGGGTTTATTTTTGTTTTGTAGTAATGTAGGTTGTAACAGAAGAGAAGGCTGTAAAGGTAGTAGGGCCAATTGCTTATGGCTCTTAGTACTTCATTAATAAATTTAAAGTTTTTTCTGTGTGCAATGAGATTATAAAGATTTTCTCAGTGGTGTTTCATTCAAGATGGCAGCATAGGTAAATATGGCTCGCCTCCTTGCATAACTACATCACAAATACAACTAAACTACAGAACAGCCATTATTCAGGACAACCAGAAATAGAGCTGAATGTAGGTTCTGCAACTATGGAATTAAAGACGAAACACATCAAGACTGGTAGGAGAGGTTGAGATGTGGAATGAGCTGGTCCCGTACCCATGTGTGCGAATAAAAATTGGGAGGGATATCTCTGGAGTGAGGGGTCTCAGCCCCACACTGAGCACCCCCAGCCCAGGGTTCCAGTGCCAGGAAGGTAAGTTCCCATAACTTCTGGCTATAAAATCCAGCGAGGGTTGAGGCTGTGGAAGACAAACTGCTAGAGTCCCAGGCAGTTCCTCTTAAAGGGACTGACTCAGACTCACTCCTTCTGAGCTACAGCAGAGGAGCAGCAAGTTGAAAAGGCACCAGAGGCATCTGGGGAGGAACTGAAGTATCTGGCATCAGGACAAGAGGTCGGGGGCAGCTTTCTCCCAGACAGAAGTGCTGGTGGAAGCCACTGTTCCTTTTCTGAGTCCTCCCCGCAACAAATTGGGCAGGTAAGCACCACATCTGAGACTCCATCAACCTGGCTCATACTGTTTGCTCCACCCTGGCGATTCTCTGAGGATCTGCCCCACCCAACTTTCAGACTCACCCAAGCTTTCTCCAGTGGCTTTTTCATATGAATGGTTTTCTTGGCTCATGCTTCCAATTTTCCTAAGTTCTCTCAAATAAGCAGCATCTGGCCTCAGTGTGTCCCATGCCTACTGCTCAGTGACCCCAGGACTGGCACTAGTAGTAGTGGCCTGAGTTCACAGCTTGGACTCACTTGGGCACCTCCAACCCAGCATAAGTAGCAGCTAACTGCAGATTGCTTTGTTGCTTATGCTGGGTATCCCTAGACAGAAGACAAGCAGTGGCTGACCTTGGCCTGTACCTCCTGGGAGGCCGGCCCCAGAGCCTGTGCACCCAGTGGATAGCTACAGACCATGTCAGAGCACCATCATCCAACCAACCACCTAACCAGGGACACACTTAAGGGGCAGACTCAGCAGGCGTCAGAGTCCTGCTGAAGTAAGTCTAGCTCTAGGGAGTGGTCACTTGCACAGCTGATCCTCTACGCTGGTTAGAGATGGTAGTAAGTGGTCACAGCCAGTCCTTGCAGCTGATCAGCCTGGGTAAACTCCTCCCATTGACTTGCCAACAGCAATCAAGGCTCAGCTACAAGAGTATACATAGTCCACAATTGGGCACATATTAAGTCTCTAGCTTGGTTGATAGGGGAGGCTGTGCCACTGGACCTACAGAATACCTACTACATTAGGCCACTCTTCCAAGCCAAGGAGTCATAGCAGCTCTTCCTAATACATAGAAACAAACCCAGGAAGGCTGGCAAAATGAGGAGACAAAGAAACATGGCCCAAATGAAAGAACAAAAGTCCAGAAAAAGAACTAAACAAAATGGAGACAAGCAAGCTACTAGATACAGAGTTCAAAACAGTGGTTGTAAGGATGCTCAGTGAACTTAGTGAGGATCTCAGCAGCGTAAAAAAGGGCATGGACCCCTGGCTGGTGTGGCTCAGTGGATTGAGTGCTGACCTGCAAACCAAAGCGTCGCCGGTTCAATTCCCAGTCAGGGCACATGCTTGGGTTGCAGGCCAGGTCTTCTTGCACTCTAGAGGCAACCACACATTGGTGTTTTTATCCCAGATAAGAAAAAGCTAAAGGAGTCCATCATCACCATACTAATATTATATGACATATTCAAGTGTCTTCTTTAAGAAGAAGAAGATAAAAAATATGAACAAGAAATTGGCAATAAATACATATCTATTGATAAACAATCTAAAAAACAAAATAAACGAACAAGCAGAACAGAAACAGAATAATAAATACTGATGTTTTCATGGTTGCCAGATGGGAAGGTGGTCCAGGCAATGAGCAAAAAAAGGTGAAGGGATTAAGAAGTACAAATTGGTTGTTACAGAATAGTCATGGGGATGTAAAGTACTGCCTAAGGAACACAGTAGCCAAAGAATATAAATGGATGAGCCATGGACATGGACAACGGTGATGGCCTGAGGGAGTGGAGGGGTCTGGTGGGCGGAGCAAAGGGGAAACATTTGGGACAACCGTAATAGCATAAACAATAAAGCATTATTTAAATATTAAAAATATGTTTTTGAGTATAGAAGATTACATAGAAAGTGACTACAGAACTTCTTTCTTTCTTACATCATCCCCACTTCCTGGAATGTGTCTCAAGTTCATTTATGCTTATATGTGTTTACTCAGCAAACATTTGTCATGTACTTTTTGCCAGGAACATAGTTATTATAAATTTTGTAATTTGAAAAATATCTGACTTTGTTAATTGCTTTAGTGCTTTTATGGATTATTTCAGAACAGAGGTTATAACTAGTGTTACTTTCTTTCATTATATGTAGTTTCGCATGCGATTCTATCATAGGCTAGCAGAATTGTTCCTGCCATGCCTTTCTTTCATCTCTCTTTTTTAAAAAAATATTTTATTTTACTTTTCTTTAGAGGGAAAGGGAAGGAGAGAGGGAGAGAAATATCAATGTATGGTTGCCTCTCGTGCGTCCCCTGCTGAGGAACTGGCCTGCGATGCAGGCATGTGCCCTGACTGGGAATCGAACCGCGATCCTTTGGTTTGCAGATCCATGCTCAATCCACTGAGCTACACCAGCCAGGGCTCTTTCATCTCTCTTTAGAGGCAAAAATTAATTTAATTGACTAAAGGCTATAATGCCTAATTATTTGGAGGTGTAAAGAATGAGAGCTAGTCAATATTAGAGAGTAACCAAGGGATTGGATGGAATTTGTAACAATTTAACAACTGAACTACTTTCACAAGGCTATGCAACAGAATATTTCACATCTGGATACATATTTTATGTCTTCTTAATAGTACCTATGTGTGAGTTCAACCTGAGTTTTACGGAATGATTCTCTATGGGAGTTTCTAGTAGTTACATATTCTATCATAGCATTGCCAGTTGGTACTTTTCTTTAGCTCATTAGTCTTTTTGGAGATATCTCAACTTGTGAACTGTCTTAAAGTAGCTAAAATAAATTCTGAATACAGTTACTTCCTCAAACTTCTGGCTAGTGAAATAGTTGTACTGGTTGATTAAAGTCAGTCTATAAATTTAATGTGCTTCGCAGTAGAAGTGTTAGTGAGTCAATGATGCTTTATAGCATTATAATCTGTTATTTATGATATTCAAAAAGTAGAAGTCATTTTTGATGTGAATAGTGACTTCATGCCAGTTATACCAGAAGCTCATTTTGTTTGAAAAGTAGCATAATACGACCTTTGGAACTTGAGTAGATAGAAGGAGACATGTTTGATCCGGTATAGCTAGTCTCAAAGCAAGGTTGTTTTTCTTAGTAATTGTGGTTTTGTTTGATGTAAGAGGCTTTGTACAATAATCCTAATTTTAAATATGGGTGTGTGAGTCATGCCTCATACTTCTTTTACTTTACAGAAAGACCAGACAGCATAGTCCCCTTAAGTATTGGAAAAATACAAAGCCAAACTGCATTCCCAAATCTCTAGCAGATAAGGAAATTAATTTACTTTTATAAACAGTGGATGCATGATAAGAAGCTAGAAACTTTTGTGCAGTAATTCAGGTCACAGAATATCATTATCCAAGCTTTTTTCTAAGAGAAATATTTAAAATATTCAGAAATTGTGTGCTTTATGCCTCTGCCAATGATGATAACTTCAGCATGTGCTTTCTTCTCAGATTTTCAGTATTAAGAGAAATCTAGGCTGAAATCTTTAATGTTTCTTAAGGAAAAGTACCAAGTTCCAAGGCTTAAGAACTTAAAGAGGATGGGTGACTTTTACTTTTGTTCTTACTAACCTGAATCTTACATCAAATGCTGCAATAACTCTTACTTGAGCACTTTTAGGCTTAGGAACTTTATGGCACTGTTTCTTGATGAATGTGAGTTTTGTATAAGGTTGATGGTGACTGTACTAAAGGTTATCTTTGAGAGGTCCTGTCAGTCAGCAGTCTTAGTGGAGAACTGGATGGCTGTTTCACTATAATTTGCCCCGATGGGATTTCTATACCTATACTTAATTGGTATTTATGAGGAGAGCTAGGAAACGATGATTCTTTATCTCAGGACAAAAAGGTGTCTAGTATTTTATCAAGCAGCACACCTCATTGGAAGCTTGGGGTAAGCTACAATTTTGATGATTTTGCTTGATAGATAATAATACAATATTAATATGTTTTGAAAGAGATGATTTCTAGAGTTTTTCCAGATTGCATTAGCTAAGGGAACCATATCCTCTTTCCTGTTCTAAAATCGTTAGAGATTTGCAGTTCTTCTGTGGTGGAAGGTGGTGGTGGAGAGGAGGGCAAAACCAGCAAGCACAAAAAGCATTGTTGAAAACGGAAAGAGATTGTGTGTTGCCACTTCCTTTAAGTGTGTCGTTCCTGTAAATGTCTCCATTTAGTGCACGGGCTGCACTTAATAGAGGCTGTAACGTTCTATGTGATTTATAGTAACCTTCCGTTCTTTGCTGAGGGCCATAAACAAACACTATAGCGAACCTGTTCTGGATGCAGAGTATGATAGAGACATTACATGAAGCCTGTGCTTTTTACTCAGAGGTGCAAATTTAAGTCCGTATTTGTTAAAAAGAAAATAAGTATTTATGTTTGTTGTATAATGAAAATATGTACCTCCCAGACTTTTTTCTTTTACTTATCTTCAAATAAAGTTGTGTGAAATATAAATTTAAGCTCCTATACTCACATGTTCAAAGGCCTTTTATACAAAGAACCACACCTGAGAATTTTCCTTCTGAACCTGCTGGATATCATCTGTATCACAGTTGACTTGTACTGCTGCTAACTTTGCCTCATGGGGTAGGAACCAGATGATTTATCCAGTATGCACTCATTTGAGTAGGTGGGACTACACTTTCCCTATCGTACTTACTGTATTCGCTTTAAATTCAGACAAATCATGGACAACTTTAAACTGGGAACTTGGGGTAAATGCAAGGGACCTTTATTATGATCTGATGCTACACTCTAATACTGTACCACTAGCCACATGATTATATTAATTAAAATTATTAAAAATAAATAAAATTGGAAACTTAGTTTCTCTGTTGCATTAGCCACATTTCCGATGCTTAGTAGCCTCGTGTACCTAGTGGCTACCATCGGTAGCAGCAGAGACGTAAAACAGTTCCAGCGTCACAGAAAGCGCTATCAGATGGCAGCGCGCTAATGCAAGAGAGAAGCTGCAGGAGAGTCCGCACTCTGTCTGATGCAGTTTCATTCCCCCAGAGAGCCTTGGCCTCTGCTTCGTATATGGTAGAGTGCATAGTAAGTTCTTGTTAACAGACTGAATAAATGAATACTTAAACATTTTCCCCAAAGTAAGTCGTTTTTAATATTCAAATATGCCAAAAACAATCTAGTCTCCATCCATCCTTTTCCAAATAGAATTTAATATAATTTCCTGGGTAGTAATAATAGCTTATAATGTGAATAATGTCCTTCTCCATTTACACTGTTGAATTATGTGAATTAACTAATTTACACGTGGTTTTTGACAGTTTCATATGTTGGTAGAGTAAAATTGATGGACAAAATTAGCAGTTTTATACTGGGAGTACATGAAGAATTTCCAAACAGTGATTCAGACATGGATAGTTTTAAGGAATCAATTTCACGATTCTCAACTTCTGTTTTCCCCTCAAATTTATACTCCTAAGAATATATCTTGGTATCAGGGTAAATCCCTTTCCCACTTCTCTCTCACAGTGGCCCCTTTTCTTCTTCACAAAAGACAAACCTATTTCGTATCCATCACGACACATAATATGTATTGCCGTAGAGTCCCAAGTAGAGTTCTTTAAGAATTTCATATCTTCTGTCTCCTGACCAATATCGAAGAATGCATCTTTCCCAGATTTCTGTAAAAACAAAGCAAATAAAGATTTGGTTATGAAACATTGAAGGTGGAGGCACCTTAATGTAGGCAACGAATTGCCTTCGTATCCTGTCATCTTTATGCCTCCTGTCCTTCCCCGCCCATATTCTCCTAGCCTTATTCCAGAATTGATTAAACAGTTGCTTGTTGCAGAGATAAATCATAATACATGTATTTAAATGAAAAATAAATTCAGACCTTTCTGGCAGAAAGTAAATCCAGTTTAACTGATTTGACAAGTATTAGTGTTGTCAAATGAATTGCATGCCACCCATTTTTCATAAATTGAGCTAAGCTTATAGCTTGAAGGTTTGATTAAAACACATTTAATTGCTGAAAGAATACAAATATATACTTGTGTTTGTGCTACTGAGGTGACTTGGGGTAGGGGCTCCAGATAGCCTGAGGATAGATCTGTTCACTGGAAGGATCAAGTACTTAGAAGGCTCAAAGTCTCAGCCCACACACCAACCTCCAAGAAGGTAAAGGGGGTCTGCAAACTGAGCTCTATTAAGAACTCTTGGCCAGTGAGATTCAGAGAGTTTCCAGGTTGGTGAGCACATCAACTTGCTGGCTGGGAGGCCTGCCTGGAGAGGGCATGGAAACAGCCACCCCCCAGCCCCATCCGTCACCGTCCCCAACTTAACTCTAGGTAGTGTCTGAATTGAATTGAATTGAATTGTTGAATGGACACTCGGTTTTGGAGAGTTGGTTGTTTGTGTTAGAAGACACATTAGACTTTATCTACCCCACATGAATGACTAAAGGAATTTCTCTAAATAGAAGAGGAACTGTTACAAGAAGGAAACAAGGAATATTAGGGAGGAAAAAAGAACAATAGGAAGAGTAAAAATAGAGATGTACAATAATTTTTTTCTCCTTGGGTTTTCTTAATTATGTTTGACAAT
>PVKM010048859.1:0-11091 GCA_004027735.1 Carollia perspicillata
GATAGACAGAATGTATATTCTGTCTATCTATCTATCTAATCTATCAAGAGTATCAATTATGGCATGTTTTGAAGACCAGGAATGCACTCGTTTAAATTTTAAAGTTGACAATAAACGTTTAAAGGAGAGTCACTCCATTTTAAAGTGTATTTTCCAACTGGAAAGTATGCAGCCTCTCCACAAAGTTTAGGACGTTACATTAATTGAGAGTCGCTGACTATTTGAGGTCCTAGGTAACAAAAGGAGAAAATATTATGCTTAAATATTTTAAAATATAATTAATAAAATAAGTGTGCACCAATTTTGCAGGTTACAAAGCTCCTTTACATTTATTTTGTATTTTTATCTTTATGCAAAATTTATAAAATTGGCCAATTTCTTTTTTATTTTATTAGAGAAAAGTGATTATCTTTCCCAAAGATAATTGAAGTTTTAAAATTACATTTTGTGTTTTTCCCCAAGAATGTAGTATTTCCAATAAATGAAGAAAAGTTTTAAAATTAAGTTGCTGTTTATAGTGATAAGTTACTTTAAGCAGAAGCCTTTAGTTTTACATAAACCTGTAAATAGCACTGGCTTTGAACAAGAAGGTTTACCTTCATATCCTTTATTGCTAGCTGTAGAACTCATAAGTAAGTACGAGTATAACAATCTTATCTTCAATTTAGAACTAACTCTTTCAATTAATCATAGATTTTTAAAATCATCTTATTGGACCATAGTTTAAAATAACACATTTCTTCTGATTTTTTAAAGTTTAGGACAAGTCTCTTTTTTTCTTATAAAATTTAAAAATTATAGAATGATATAATGTAAGAACAACTTTGAATTCTAGAATCCAGAATTTTAAAAGTGATATTTTTTTGGTTTACATATTTCCAGATTTATATTTGGATATAGTTTTAAAACACAAGTGCTATGCAATAGTGTTATAACCCTTTTTAAAAGTATAAATATGTTATAAGTACTTTTCAGATCTTTTGATGCATTTTGAAATATTTAAAATTTCATGTCTTCTTGTATGCCTGTGTCAAAGTTATTTTACTAACTCCCTGTTCTTTTTTTATTTATACTACCTACAGATTTTGCTTATAAATTAAGCTTTTAAACAATTTTTGTTCAATGCAGGAAAGTTGTACTTTCTATGTGAATTAATGGCTCCTGTTTTTATGTACATTTTTGGGGGGATGTTTCATGGGCATATCATAATGGGATATTGATTTATAAGAACTAATTTTATATTGAGGTTATTAGCGCTATACGTGGTCTATTCAGATAGTATCCAGCCATCTAATATGAAAAATAGAGACATTTACTGAAGAAGATACAAGATACAAAAATATTGTACCTATGTACAATATTTACCAGATTTACCAGACATAGTACCGCAGTCTCCTTCAAAGTTGGCCCTTTGGAGCCCACACAGTTTTCCCATTATATTTTTCTTAATCTCATGAACAGTTTGAAATCTCTTCTTTTTCAAAGGTGATTTTAGTTTTGGGAAAAGGCAGGTGTCACAGGGCACCAAATCTAGACTATAGAGGGGCTGAGTCACCTGGGTGACTTGATGCTTCTCTAAAAATCTCTACATGAGACATGATGCATGAGCGGGCACATTGTTGTGATGAAGCTGCCAGTCACCAGTAGCCCATAGCTGTGACCTTCCAAATAATCCAAATAGTTTCTGTGGAGGAAGGCTCAAGCTTACCACAAAATTTGATGTAGCTTCATTTCTCTACTGGCTCAGTCATTTTGAATGTGATGGCCGCACAGTACACATGCTCACTCAGTGGCGTCTACTTCCCCCGCTGACTAGTACAGTGAAGTCGGCATTGTTCACACATGCACACTCCGGTTAACTCTCCTCAGCTGCCAGATTCCATGGGTGTCATGCCAACCATTCTCGTTATATTAACAATGTAATATAACTTTTCTGCTCGGAGTTTTTCTGGACAGTCCTTGTATCTACTCCATATGTTGCCAATATTCATCTTATTTGTATTTTATTATTTAATTTAACTTCTCTCTTTTAAGTCTATAAATTTCAACAAGTATTAAAATAATTTTTTCTGATCTTTTTTAATGTTTAGAAATATTCCTCCCATACTAATATGAGACAATTATTCCTTCATGCACTCCTGCTAGAGTTGGACTCATTCCACTTAGCATTGCATTCGGTATAAATTATGAAGTATGTATTGATAGAGGAGAAAGGAGAAGGTGAATTTCATAAAAGTAGCAAGTTGCATTGAGGCATAGAACTGACGAGGCTTGAGGGAATGCAGGCAGTGTGATAGCTGTGACCGTCAGGAACCTGGAGAGATGTGACTGATGCCCTGAGTAGATAAATAATCATTGGAGAATATGAAGAACTTGGCATCTGAGAAAAGGGAAATTACATTTATTAGGGGGAAAAACTATTTTAAATTAGAATGCTCACGTCATGTGACATCTCAGTGAAAAAGAGGTGAAAGAATGCTCTGAGAGCCAGGGTTCGGATCTGAGGAAGAGGTCACGTTGCACTAGACTTGCAGATTGGGGAGTCAAAGGCAAGTACTTCCACAGCGGGAAGAAAATTCCAAAGCAATGAAGGAACTATGATAAGAAGCAGGGAAAACAATCATAAAGTACAACAATAATACTTAATGTCATTTAATGTTGTAGTTGTTTTTATAGATCCAGTGAGGACTTCATGAAAGCTATGAATCCTCTCCTATGTCAAATGTGTGTTTGTACTATTTTGGCAGCAATTTTAGCAAGTGAGATGTTTCTTCTACACTGAGTTAAGGATCTTTACTCTAGGGGATATATAAGACATCCTCCCGAAAACTGTTCACACTCTGAGAGAGCCTTATATCTAGATTGAAAAATGGAGTCTTCAGAAACACAATGAAGGCACCTTTGTGACCCATAGGTTTTACATTTAAAAAGAAAGTGAAAATAAATGGAAAGGCTTAGAGACATGTTCACTTTGATTCGTTATTACTTTGTTCGGTTCTCACTTTGTTCTTTCTTCTAGTGCTCAGACTGCTCTTTGGGTGGTCCTCTTCTCTCTTCCTTGATTTCTGTCTTTCTAATGGGCATGGGTATGTTTTTTAATTGGCAACTGTCTTCACCGTAGAAAGCTAAGGACAAACCAGGTAGGATCTTATAAAAATGAGAAAGAGAGTATTTTTCTCATGGCTTCTACTTAAGGTCTTAAGCTAACAGTCCCAAAATGGGTTGTTCAGTTCCATAAGGGATCCCACCCTCATTCGTGGACAAGAATGGGGGCAGGCACACCACAACAAACCAAAGGAGCACATTGGACTCATGGATACTCGCTCCAAATTTATCATCGAGAACCAGTAAAGAACATGACCAATAATGGAAATTCCATTTGTAATTAATCCCCTATTTTTATAAAGGACTCAAAGGAAATGAACTCAACGTACAGTGTATAGAAAATGTTTGCCTTTTGTCTAAGGTTGTGTCTATCCAACTGAAAAAGTGCAGATTACATTACTTTGTAGTCTGCTGCTCTGTAGAGCAGGCTACTACCACAATAAAGGGTGGGGCAAAAGTAGGTTTATAGTTTGTGTGAAAAATAATATCATAATTAATAAATAATAACACAAGAATGAACTCTGTTTTGCATACTTGCAACTGTAAACCTACTTTTGCCCCATCTTGTATTAATCTCAGTGTGGGTTTCTTTATGATAGATTTGATCATTTCTTGGGAGATGGGCCATTTTTATAAAATAATAACAGGCAACTGGAATCAATTGTACTGTATTGACAAGGTTTATTGTCTTCTCTGAAATCATTTAAAAAGACAGACATGTGAATTTCACTCAGGAGAACACTGACTTTGGTTCCAAAAGTCCTTATGCCCTGTGAGTCTCCCTCCAGAAACATCAGGAACGTATTATATCTGTAATGTGTGCAAGGTATTATATTTATTGGAGAAACACAGAAGAAAATGAAAAGATTTGAAATACTAAAAGTAAGAAAAAGAAAACAAACATATGAAATGATAATCTGAAATAAGTTGTAACAGAGACAATTTCGAATATTTAGCCATCTCTTATCTCTAGGCATCTAGTGCTGAATTGTGTGAACATTGCACTTCACCACAAGTTAAAACGGCCTGATGAGAGTCCGTGAAAGGTGGAGATGCAGGCAAAATCATGTATCTCAGGCCTCTATGGACAGATGAACATGACAATAAAAAAAGAGCTGGTACAGAGCAACGGAAGGAAAGGCTGATGCTTGCTATGCATCTATAGGAATGCTTATCTGCATTGATATGATGCCATATGAAGAATGATTGATTTTAACCACAACAATCTAGTGTTTTAATTATGCTTAATGTATAACTGGGAGTATATGTTCTTTAAACAATCTGTTGTAATCTCCCCAACCGTCCCACAAACCATTCATCTAGGATTCATGACATGAAAATTTAGAGATAATAATTTAATTATAAAGTGATTTATAGGATCTTCCTGACATTCTTGAGTACTTCAAAGAGATAATAGAAATAAAATTATAGAACAAGAGAGTGGAGCAACTGTGGCGATGACACAAGCATAGCAAAATGAGCTACTGAAATATGAGGGATTGTTCATGCAGAGCTCTACATTCTTTTGTTCGCTTGTAAGTTTTGATGAAAGTAAACACGTTAACTCGGTCCCTTAATTAACACTAAAGAAAACATATTTTTACCCCATGAGCCAAGAACCTGTGCTATAAGGGATTGAAGGATGCTAAAATAGTCCCAAGCCTGGAAGATAGGGGACTTCTCTGAGGGGCAACTTTGGCTTGAGGATTCACTAACAACCTTGCAATCTTTCTTAAACTGGCTGTGCTGTCATAACTCTCGCATCCAACTTTTTTTCTTTCTTTTCCCCTCAGAAGGGTCAGACCTGCGACAGGATATGTCGGCTCTCTCAGTTTCCTCCAGCTCCTTCACCAGTTTCCTGCACAGATGTTTTCCCTAATGAATTTTTGCACATCTGATTCGTTCTTGGTGTTATCTGCTTCTCACAGTACTCAAATAACACAAGTTGTATCAGGGGTTATCCGAGAAAACAAGCAATAGGGATTTAAGAGTGATTTATTCATTGTCTGGTGGGTGAAGAAAATACTGTCCTGTTTGGTAGGTGGGGCAACAATACATCCTTGTGCAAGGGGGTATTTTTCAAAAAAATTTTTTGTTGTACTTTTTTCCATCACCACTTAGTCCCCTTATACTCTCCTCCCCTGCCACCACTGCACTGTTGTCCATTCTGTGTGGTATTTTTTTTTTTGTTGTTCAATCCCTCTACCCCCTAACCTCCCAACCCCCTTAGCTTTCATCTAGCACTCTATGAGTCTGTCTCTATTTTGCTTGTTATTTCATTAGATTCCACATATGAATGAAATCACATGGTATTTGTCTTTCTCTGACTGACTTATTTCACTTAGCACAATGTTCTTCAGGTCCATCCATACTGTTGCAAAGGGTAAAAGTTTCTTTTTTATGGCAAAGTAGTATTCCATTGGATAAATATCCCATAGTTGTTTCATCCACTCAACTGCTGATGTACAATTGGGCTGCTTCCATATCTTGATGATTTTAAATAACCCTGCAATGAACATAGGGGTGCATATGCTATTTCACATTAGCGTTCTGGGTTCCTTCAGATGTATTCCCAGAATTGGGATCACTGGGTCAAAAGGCAAATCCTAAGGATTTTATGGCAGTGACAGAAAAACATCTGGGTGAAGAAAAATGAGGTAGGGGATAAGGATTCAGGCATTTGAACATTTTGGGTTAACAATGCCTATGAAGACAGGCTTGGCTATTTCTTTCAAAGTTGCACTGATGCTCTGGAGAGGGATAGTAAGAGACTAAGGGCTGTTAACATCCTTTGGTGTCTTACAAAGAAGCCCTTACCTCTTGTGGTGAAACAGAGATGTGCAATAGGCTGAAGAGAGCTGCAGAGACGTTTCGGTGCTCACTCAATGTTCTGCTTTGTTATGCCAAGGCTAGAGTGCTGGTTAGGAAAATCTGGGGCCCTGAAACATGGGTTGGGGATATTTCGATAGAGGACCCTGAGGATATTGGCTCTGCATTTGCTCACTGGGCTTCAGAAATGGACCAGCCTCCCAAGAAAGAGCCACCACTTTCACAGGAGGCGTTGTGGCTGATGGGCTCTCAGTGGAGGAGTGGCACACTCTCTTCCACCAGCAACTTCTTGGGCCAGTGTTGGCTGTCAGTGGGTGTCATGTTCTTCCCACTGGCTTTGCTGATTCTGGTGAGGCAGCAGATGGGTTCAGCCAAGCAGGACATGCACTGCATATGCCAGCCATATCATGTGGCCCAGCTGACAGTGGTGGAGGTGCCAGTGCCTTTATAGTACTGCTTGTGACTTCACACTGCTGGCCACTGGCTTGATGCTGACTGGGCTGGCTACTTCCAATGTTTAGCTACTGGCTCTCAAGCTGTTGGTGGGTATCACTCTTGCTGCCTCAGGCTCACTTTTGCTCCTGGGAAGGAAAGAGACTATATACACTGAATGAGTTGAAGGAATTATCAAGCATGTACTGGTCTGAGCCAGGAGAATAACTTTGTGATGGCATTTTGAAGGTGCTTCAGCAAAGAGGCCAGATGTAAGACTATGTAAGCAAGCATTCTTATTTCAGAACGATTAATTAACTTTCTTGGGACAAGACATGTTCTAGCAAGGACCCTAGGAGAGGGAGTAAACTTGCTGCTGCAGTGGCTCTTAGAGACCTTGAAAAAGTGATGGTTAACACTAGATGAAATAGGAATGCCTGAGTTGCCTTGTCAAATATTGCAGGTAGGAATAAAATTGCTGAAGGAAGCAGGCATGCTGGAGTGGAATATTATGTGAGACCAGAAGATTCAGCAGATGACTGTGTTCCACAGAAGGGCCAAGAGGTCACATTATTTGCCAAGGCCATCATCAACATATTTGTGAGAAAGGTACTAGCACCAGAAGTTCAATGGTGGCCTCCTCTGTAGGCCAGGGCTGACGGCAGGAGAAGCAGATAATAGTTTTCAGGAGCCAGGAGGCCACAATTATTCTAAAGATTGTCAAGGTCAAAGGGGCAGTCAATTTGACCCAGAAGAAGTTGTGGAGATGGTAATGGAACATGGTACCTTGGGAGCAAGAGCGTTGTCAATAACTATAAAAACAACAATGACAACAACACAAAAACAAAAGTCAACAATGGAGGAGCAGGAAGCTGAGGATGATTGCTTCAATTAAAAGTAACATTCTCTAGATCAGTTCTCAAACCTGAGCCACTTGGCTAATATGATATCTGTAACATCCAAACAGTGGGCACATCTCACAATGAAGGAGATAAAGGTCAGACAACCATGGGATCCCATGGCTATGCCACACAGTGCACCATCCAGAAGCAGCCAGCTTCAGAACCTTGGCATAACCTCTAAACATCCAGCCAAAGTGCCAGTCCAGAGGTCAACATTCTGAAATTACAGGGAGTCATCCTAAAGATGAAGTGTGTGTATTAAATCCGAGACCTCTAGGCAATGTTATTCCTCCAAGGGGTAAAATAGATGGATCTGGGAATCATGGATGGGAGCATGAATAGCCTCACTGTCACTCAATGACCAGCTGGGAGATTTTCTTCATCTATACTCCATGTTCTATATTTTGCCGAGTTTAAGGTCCTGGTAAGCAAAAGGGACGGCTCTGGTGAAGGGGTAGATAAGAAGGTCCATTGAAGCACACGTTATGGCTGCTGCCTTGAAACTTTGGATCCCTTGTGCTGAGAGACCATCACTGTAGAAGAGAAGTCATCACACTGGCAGTGGCAACTGACCTTGCTAGCAAGAGGACATGGTGCTATTTTCATATAGCATGAATGGAGAGTAATATGTGAGGATTCCAGGTGATTCAGGTTCCCACCTCCTAGTACCCCCTTGTCCCATTGTAACTGTGTATGGATATGAACAGCAACCCTTCCACCTGAGCAGGGTATGCTTTCCAAGGACACAGGCCTTCTGGGAAGGAAGGTTTGGGTTGCACCAACAACACTGTCACATCAACAATGTGCAAATGCAATTGCTGGATATTAAGGGAGTTCTGAATAATGGAGGAAGGATAACTTGAGTGTCACTTGTGGTCTTGAGATCAACTTCATCAGAACTACCTCTTCTGAGTTTGTTGTTCGGAAGAGAGGCTCATGGGAACCAAGGATGAGAGGCTTTCCAACCTGTGAGGAAAAGTAGATCTCTGTGATCCATGAGGTGGCCTCATGAGTTGAGACTAAATGAGACTAAGTCACTCAGAGTTCCAAGTGAGGGGAGCAGTGGCTCCAGGGGCTGTGCTCTGCAATCCATCACCACTGTCACGCTATGGCTGCCCTTCCCATAGTTTTCCCCAGCCAGTGCTGAGAGCAGCAGCTGGGCCAGTCATTCCTAGAGGATGGGGAGCTCCTCCCATGGTGCACTGCTGCTCAGTCCCTCCCATCGGCCTCTGACCTTGCCAAATTGTCTTAGACCTATCTTCTCCCAATCGATCTTTGCTCCATTTTAGGAGTCATGTTGATCTGAAGGCTCTCTAAGACCCTTCTCATTTCCTCCTGATTTTCCCTCCTAGGCATGTCCCTTACCTAATAACTCTCTTGCTCATGTCATGCTGTCTTGGCATCTACTTTTCAGAGAACCCGCAGTACACATTGGTGTTGAATGAAAACACAAGTCAATTTGTGACATTTAAGTAAAAGCTATCCTAATCTAGACTGATCTGTAATACTACTAAGCCCATGAGCATTTCTTGTTCCTACTATGTATGAATTGACTTTCATTTATTCACTACTAATAACCTGTACTCTTTACCCATCCAGAAAACTTTTGATTCTTTTTTGCTTAATATAATCAGGAAGAATTAAAGAAGAGAATGTGAATATGTGCAATTTCCCTAAATTACTAAAAATTACAATTACTAAATTATAATTACTGAAATAGCAACTCAAAACACATGCCCTTCTGACAATAGGCTACTTCTGAAGAAGGCTCTGTCTACATTAGAAGGTGAAGTAGAGATATATATGAGACAAAAATAATGAAATTAAAGACCTTTACTTGTTTCAACACTATGATATTTCTAGTTTGTTTAGTCTTTTCATGGGCTTCAAATTTTAATAATTAAGCAAGTTCACAAAATGGTTTGCAGGAGAGTATTAGCAAAAGTATTATCTCATGCTTCAAAGCCTGTCAAACAGGAAGCACGTAGCTTATAACACTAAATAATTTATTGAACAAATAGATGCCTGTGATTGGATAAATTTATAAAATCACGTTTACATTGCTAATGTAATTATCAGCATAAATATTTTATAGCATCTATTATAGAAGCTTTCAGGTAATTGATGTCTCCAGAAATATTTGTTGATCTGAACTGAAAAATATTTTTGAAAAATGGGTGTGGTTAGAGGCAGGTCGTAAAGGTAAAAGTGAATCACCAGTTGGGTGCAACAAAGAAATAAGTAGGGCGAGGTGTCATCACTCGAATCCTTTCGGTGCCGTTAGTAGGAGAAGCACATCACTGCAGAAGCGGCTTTGCTTATGGTGAGTATGGCAGACATCCAAGTGGCCTAGAGGAGCACTGTGTTGTTGACACATGCTGATGAGGAGGGAAAATGCAAACTGTGTCTACGTTTCAGGGTGAAAGTCAGTCAGAGGCTTCTGCTGAGTTCAATGTGATCAGAGTTTCCAGCTAGGCAGGAAGCAAGTCTCTGGCCTTTGTAGGTTTTTTATAGCCTGAGAAAGACAGTTCTCCAGTTTTAGCCCACTTACCACACCTCCCATAGGGCACTTCACAGTGGAGGTTAAAGGAAGTTAGTTTCGGGGAATTTCTGTTAAATATGGGAATAAAGAATAAAAAGGAAATGATGGCATATGACAAAATTAAGGGGATAAAAGTCCTTTTACTGGTATATTTAAAAGAATTGAAACAGTTTTGTGACATTTTAGACAGAAAAAAGTAATTTTTATTCCAAAGTAATGTAGGGTTGTGTAAACTTTCATATCAGCTGATAAAGAAAAATATTACTTTCATGGGTTTGCACAAGAAGTTCAAGTATTTCATCTCAGCTTGATTTTTAAGCCATTTTCCTGCAAACTGGCACATTTCTGCCTACAGCAAACTGATGAAAATTCATGGATATTTTCATTCCTCTGGTTTAGGGAGGAATAGTAAAACTTTTGCCTTAGATCAAACTTTTGAATATTTGAGGGGAGGAAAAAAAACACACATTGCTTCTCAAATGTGAATACCCAAAGTGAAATGTGGCCATTCCTTACATTTTTAGATGCCTGGAAGTTTTCCACAAACTTCTATAGCAGTCACTCTGCAAGCTTCTGCTATAAATGTTTCAGGAACTATCTAGGGAAATATTCTATTGAGAGGGAAGGCAGGATTATCTAGCTGATAGAGCGTGGAATTTGGACTTAGACAACCATCTGAGACCTGCACCTGCCTCTCTCATTGCCTTATGGTGCAGCTCCGTATAAATGATTCAGACTCTCTTTGCTTACATTTTTCCCTGTGGCGATAAAGAGAAATGGGCTAAGCATTAGCCCCTTCTCAATAATCAGAGGATACCATGGAGGTCAATATGACATTGTCTGTCAAGTGCTATGACCTATAATTCCCCCCTCCCCAAATACTGCAGAGATGGGAGGCCACAGAGTTGATATAAATAAACTTTATGGAATCCAGGTGTGGAGACCTGTATAACCTGCCCCTCACTCCTGTAGTTGGTTAAGGGTCCCTATAACACATAATTAACAATAAGTATTGCCAATCGCTAATTCCCGCAACAGACATCTCTCCTACAACATTTTGAATATATTAACCTCCCTCTCAAAAACTCAGTGAAGGGAGACAACCCATAACAACCAATCAACTTGCACCTATTGATTGTCTAATATGTATGATGCATTCCACTGAGTATTAGACCTCTGATGAGAATCTATTAGTACATAATGATTTATAAAGTATAATCACTGTTCTCAAAACACTTGTCATCATGCTCTCGTTAAAGGTGAATGCCTGAATTACTAAAA
>PVKM010048860.1:0-11087 GCA_004027735.1 Carollia perspicillata
TTCAGTTAGACTATTTGCCAGGGCATTTATATTTATAGCAGGCTTAAGCTTAATTAAGAAAGTCTTTTTAAAAAAGATCTCATAGCATCTACTACATACTTCATAGGCATGTTTCATTTTAGCAGCTCAAATATTTTCTAAACTTTTTCTTAACAAACTTATAAAAGGCTATTTTTCTTATTTTCAGTTTTTTTTAAAAAGGCTATTTTTCATTATAAAGTAATTTAATTTTGAATCTAATTATGAAGCAGGGGAAATGATTAAGTGATAAAATGATAAATGTTGATTTTTGTCTGAGATCACAAACACGAGGGATATAAGGTGATGCTTTAACATCCTTTCTTTATAATAACATGTATATTGGAAAATTGTACCAACTTGCTGACGTCTCCTTTTCCTCTGGTTAGTTCAAACTCCTGCAGGCGTGAAGAAATCATCTTGTCTGCCCTCCTTCACCTCATGGCTCACCTGCCCACAGCTCCTCTTCTTTCCCTATATTTTGTTCTACATTCAGGTGACTGCTTTTTAAATTTCATGACTAACATTGAGCTCACCATCCTGCCCCATTTCTTCTGAGATGTCTGTTCTTTTCTTCCCTGCAGGATCATTTTCTCCCACAATTTTAATTTGTTTTCTTATTTTCTCCACGTCTCATGGGTGAATCATCAGCCTGTCCTCCTTTTAAAGAGGCACCCAGGGCTTAGTTCTGAGAGGAAAATGTTTCTAACTCTGCTTTTCACTGGCTGCCCCTCTTGGATCAGGGAGTATGCTGAGCTCCACACAGGGACTTTCCTCCTGCTGCCAGCACCCTGTCAGAAGAGTAATGCAAACGTTTTCTGTTCTAAAAACAACAAAATGGTTCTGTATAGAGTAAATGGAGATTTAACCAGTGGTTCTTGTGCTGTGAGGGATGATTAGAGATGTGTGGCTGCCATGTGCTAGGTTCACAGTTTCCCGTAAAGGAGGGACTCTGTCCTGGAGATACATAGTCCAGTGGGGTACTTGGTCTGCTAGGGCATAAGTGGGAAAGGTTAAGTAACAACACCAGACAACCTGGTGGGATGTTACACGAAAATTGCGGATTGTTCTAAGGTAAGGGCTGACGGAATTTGGGAGTGGCTAAGGAGGGCTTGTGTGTGCATCCTGAGAATGCCTAACAACTGACTAGTTTGATTGCAGAAGAGGAAAATGTTCGGGAAGGGATGGAGTGGCTCTATTTACATTGTGTACAGATGGGTTCTGGAAAGACTCAAATGTCAAAGTGGTTGTCCAGGTGGGGCAGGGGCTGATTTGTGATAAATAACTTTTCTCTCTTGCTTCTCTGTTGGCTTATTTAGTGTGCATGCATTACGGGGGTAATTAATATAAAACCCATAAAAATTACTGCAGGGCCCAAGGAGATGTTTGGTGGGTAGAGCTCCGTTTGGTTGTCAGTGGAAATAACCGATAATGGAAGTGGAACATAAACTTGGATCCGACTGTAAAGGCCTTCAAATGTGAAAGTTTATACCCTAGGGTAGCAAAATGGCAGGTGTCATCAGTGGGACATAGACTTTGAATGGCCTATCAAGTAGTGTTGTGCTTTTATTTATGCAGGTCATTACTTGGGCTCTCTATTCCACTATGGGATTGTATTTGTTTCTGTTTGGGATGTGGTCTGTGACCTCTTTATTTGTGGGTACTATGGCTTTCTCACTGTTCTCTAATCTAGAATGGGATCTAGGAAAGGTATGGGTCTGCCGATCTATATTGTGGGATCTGCAGGTTTTCTCTGCCTGTTCATTTCAATGCTGTTCTTTAAAAAATAAATACAATGACATCCTGGATCTTCTCTGTGTCACAACTTTAAAGCCCATTAAAAGTGACTAATGAGAAAAGAACTGAAGCAGAGTTTGTACATATATAATGCACTAGGACCATGTGAACACCAGGTGATTCCATGGCACATGCCACAGATATTTACCAAGCACCTCTAGGGTTGGGCAATAGCAGGTGACAAAACAGACCCATACAAAACAGAGCCCATGGAGTGACTCTATTTACATTGTGTACAGATGGGTTCTGGAAAGACTCAAATGTCAAAGTGGTTGTCCAGGTGGGGCAGGGGCTGATTTGTGATAAATAACTTCTCTCTCTTGCTTCTCTGTTGGCTTATTTAGTGTGCATGCATTACGAGGGCTGACATTTGGAGCTGACATTCTAGTAGAGGCAATAGGCATAAATACCTAATATGACAGATGGATGGTGACAAGTGCTGTAGAGAAAGAAAGCAGAGAGGGGCTAATGAGTGGGGGTTGGGAGGTTGTGACTTTCAATAGGGGCTTGGGAAAGGCCTCACTGAGAAGGTCTGTGAGCAAAGACAAAACACAATATTTTATTTCTCCCTCATACACTCTAGTAATGCAGCACTCTCCTTTAACTTGGGCAAATCTTGGTCTGTTTGGGCCTGATAAACTCTGCTGGCCTCACTTTGATGACTCTCTGAGGCCCTGCCCCACCACAAAAGTCCTTGAGCATGTAGCAGGTGGCAGCTAGACTTGGTATACTCTGGGACATTTCCTGAGTGGTCTCAGATCCAGCATTTGCACTGAGTTTGAACCTATATCAGCATGATGAACACCACTTGCCACTACCTGGTGACTCACTGAGAACCTACCTCATGCAACTCTAGTACTGCCAGAGACTCTTTCAGTGACTGAGACTAACAGGCAGCCAGCAGGTGGAGGTAGGCAGAGGTGGATATTGGGTTTTCTTGGGACTTTTGCTGACTTTGCCCAGGGCACATGCTTGTAAAAGTCTGCCTTGGTGCACAGCTTAGTCTTTCCTATGCACATCCAGGCCCAGAAGAGGTAGCCACAGACTGTAGATTGCTTTGTAGCTCCAAACAGGTTACCCAGGGCCAATCACAGGCAGTGTCTGATATTGATCTGCAATCGAGTCCCTCCCAAGAGGTCCCAGAACCAACACACCCAGTGGCCAGCTTCAGACATCAGAGCAAGATCCAATTAGCTTCATATCCAAAGGAAGATCTTGGCAGGAATCAGACCCTACTGAGGTAAATTCTACTTTGTGAGGTCAGCACCTGCATAGCAGCTCATACATTGTGGTCAGAGTTGATCTTCACAGTCAACCAGCCTGAGAGTCTACCTGAAGCATGAATAGGCCAATAGAAATGAAGACTCAATTACAACAGGAAGACCCACATAGCCCACACAAGGGACATTCCTGGAGCAACCAGAGGAGGGGATCAAGGAGACTGTGTTACTGGGTTTCACAAGACAGCTATTACATAAGGCCACCTTAAGGAGACTGGGAGTCATAGCAGATCTACCTAAGACATAAAACAAATACAGAGAGGCAGCCAAAATGGGGAGACAAAGAAACATACACCAAATGAAAGAAGAGGAGAAATCTCCAGAGAAAGAGCTAAATGAAATGGAGGCAAACAATTTACCAGGTATAGAGTTAAAAATAATGGTTATGAGGATGCTCAAGGAACTTAGAACTACAAGGAATTTAGTGAAAACTACAACAGATATAAAAAAGGACATAGAAACCATATCAAAGAACCAATCAGAAATGAAGAATACAATATCTGTAATGAAGAATACACTAGAAAGAATAAATAGTAGGTTGGATGAAGCAGAGGATCAAATCAGTGATCTGGAGGACAAGGTATTAAAAAGCATCCAATCAGAGCAACAAAAAGAAAAAGAATTTAAAAAATATGAGGATAGTTTAAAGGTCTTTTGGGACAAAATGATGTGTAACAACATCCGCATCATAAGGTTATAGAAGGAGAAGAGAGAGAGAGAGTAGGGATCAAGAACCTATTTGAAGAAATAACCACTGAAGCCCCACTGGTGTGGCTCAGTTGGTTGGGCATATTCTTGCAAACCAAAAGTCGCTGGTTTGATTCCCAGTAAAGGGACATGCCTGGATTATGGGTTTGGTCCCAGATCAAGGTGCATATGGAAGGTGGCCAATTGATGTTTCTTTTTCAGATCAGTGTTTCTCTCTCTCCTCCCTCCATTCTCCTCTGTCTAAAATCAGAAATAAAAATTAAAAAAAAAGAAAGAAAGAATCACTGAAAGCTTCCCTAATCTGATGAAAGAAAAAAAAAGACACCAAAGTTCAGGAAGTCTAGAGTCCCAAATAAGGTGAACCCAAAGAGGCCCACATCAAGAAACATCACAATTAGCCCTGGCTGGTGTAACTCAGTGGATTGAGCACAGGCCTGCTAACCAAAGGGTCACGGTTCGATTCCCAGTCAGGACACATGCCTGGGTTGCAGGCCAGGTCCACAGTGGGGGGCGCATAAGAGGCAGCCACACATTGATGTTTCCCTCTCTCTCCTTCCCTTCCCCTCTCTCTAAAAATAAATAAACTCTTAAAAAAAAAGAAACATCACAATGAAAGGTTAAGGACAAAGAGATAATCTCTTAAAAGCAGCAAGAGAAAGACAATTAGTTACATACAAAGGAGCTTTCATTAGATTGTTAGCTTATTTGTCAACAGAAACACTTCAGGCCAGAAGGGATTGAATGAAATACTTCAAAGTGATGAAAAGCATGGACCTATAACCAAGCATGGACCTATAACTTTACCCAGCAATGCTATAAATTGAAGGAGAAACAGAGAGCTTCCCAAATAAGAAAAAGCTAAAAGAGTTCATTACCACCAAACCAGTATTACAAAAAATGTTAGAGGGTCTTCTTTAAGAAGACAGATAACAACAACAACAACAGAATAACATAGTTATAAAGAATAAAATGGCAATAAGTACATTCCTATCAATAATTCCTTTAAGTGTAAATGGCTTAAATTATCCAATCAAAAGAGATAGGATAGTTGAATGGATAAGAAAACAAGACTGATATATATGTTGTCTACGAGAGACCCCATCTCAGAATGAAAGATACACACAGACAAAAACTAAAGAGAGAAAAAGGTATTTCATGCGAATGGGGAGGAAAAAAAGACTGGGATAGCAATAATATCTGATCAAATAGACTTTAAAGTAAAATCTATAATAAGAGATAAAGAACATAATGATAAAGGGATCAATTCAAGAAGAGGATATAACCCTTGTAAACATATATGCAGCTAACATAGGAGCACGTAAATATATAAAGCAGATCTGGGTGGATGTAAAGGGAGAGACTGACAGAAATACAGTCATAGTAGCGGATTTTAATACCCCATTGACATCAATGGATAGATATTACAGACAGAAAATCTATAAGGATTCAGAGGCCTTAAATGACACACTAGACCAGATGGATTTAATTGATGTCTTTGGAACATTTCATCCCAAAGCAATAGAATATACATTCTCTTCCAGTGCACATGGAACATTTTCTAGGAGCAACCATACATTAGGCCACAAAACAAGTCTCAGTAAATTTAAAAGATTGAAATAATATCAAGCATCTTATCTGATCACAGTGGTATGAAACTAGAAATCAATCATAAGGAAAAAACTGAAAAACACACAAAGACATGGAGGCTAAGTAACATGTTACTAAACAACGAGGTCCAGGAAGAAATCAAAAGATACCTTGAAGACAAATGAAAGTGAGAACACAACAATCCAAAATCTATGGGACACTGGGAAAGCAGACCTAACAGGGAAATTCAGAGTATTAGAGGACTGCCTCAAGAAACAAGAAAAATCTCAAATAAACAATTTAACTTTACATTTAAAGCAACTAGCAAAAGAATAACAAACAAAGCCCAAAGTGAGTAGTTGAAAGGAAATAATAAAGATCATAGCAGGATGAAATGTAAATTTATATAGGGAAAAAAAAAACCCAACAACACAAAAAAGCAATAAAAACAAGAACTTTTTTTAAAAAAAGATAAACAAGATTGACAGACCTTTAACAAGCCTCATCAGGAAAAAAAAAGGGAGAGGACCCAAATGAAATCAGAAAGGAAAGAGGAAAACTAACAACTGACACCAAAGAAATGCAAAGGATTGTAAGAAACTATTATATACAACTATGTGCCAACAAATTGGAAGATCTGAACTTAGTGGATACATTCCGAGAAACACACAATTTTCTAAAACTGAATCAGGAAGAATCAGAATGGAGCAATTACAACTAGTGAAAATGAAGCAGTAAAAAAAAAAACAAACAAAAAAAACTTACGACAAATAAAGTTCCTGGAACATACAGCTTCACAGGTGAATTTTACCAAATGTTCAAAGAAGAACTAACACCTATCCTCAAATATTTCCATAAAATTCAAGAGGAAAGCAGTTGCTGACATACAGCTTTTTGTCTGTGCCCAGGAGCTACACACCCTTGAGCTGACTGGTGGAGAGACTGTTGATAGATCAAGGCTCATGTAGCCTTGCTGGAGAGCATTGCTCCAGAAGATCAAGTTGTGCTTCTGGCAGGCATGCCCCTAGAGGATGAGGCCACCATGAACAAGTGTGAGGTGGAGGCTTTGACCACTGTGGAAGTAGTTGGCTGCATGCTTGGAAATAAAGTCTGTGGTTCCCTGGCCTGTGCTGGGAAATTCAGACCCCGCAGTGTAGCCAAACAGGAGAAGGAGAAGAAGGCTGGTCAGGCCAAACAAAGGAGGCAGTACAACTGGCACTTTGTTAATGTTGTACCCACCTTTGACAAGAGCAGCACCAATGCCAACTCATATGTCCTTAGTAATCCTGGCTTTCTCTTATAAAACCACTTAGCCTAGTCAAAAAAATTCAAGAGGATGGAGGAATCCCAAGCTCATTTATAAGGCCAGTATTATCCTAATTCCAAAACCAGATAAAGATACTACAAAGAAAGAAAATTATAGGTCACTGTCCCTGGTGAACATAGATGCTAAAATCCTCAAACAAAATATTAGCAAACCAGATCCAGCAATACATTTGATAGATAATACAGGATGATCAACTGGGATTTATTCTGGGGATGCAAGGTTGGTACAATATCTGCAAGTTAATAAATGGCATACATTACATAAATGAAATGAAGGATACAAATCACATGATCATATCGATAGATGCAGAAAAAGCATTTGATAAAATCCAGTACCCATTAATGATAAAAACACTCAGCAAAGTGGGCATAGAGGAAGCATATGTCAACATACATGACAACCCTACAGCCAACATCATTATGAATGGGCAACAACTATAAGCATATTCTTTAAGATTGGGAATAAGACAGGGATGTCTGCTTTCACCACTCTTATTTAAGATAGTACTGGAGCCACAGCAGTCAGAGAAGAAGATGAAATAAAAGGCATCCCAATTGGAAAGAAAGAAGTAAAACTGTCTTTATTTGCAGATGATATCATACTGTATATAGAGAAGATTCTACCAAAACACCACTAGACCTGATAAATGAATTTATCCTGATAAAGTAGCAGGATACAAAGTAAATATTTAGAAATCAGTTGCCTTTTTTTATGTACTAACAATGAACTATCAGAAAGGGAAACTAAGAAAACAATCGCATTTTAAATTGTGTCACAAAATACCTTGGAATAAATTTAACCAAGGAAGTAAAAGCCCTGTACTTACAAAATTATAAGACACTGAAGAAAGAAATTGAAAAAAGATAGAAATAAGTGGAAACATATACTATGTTCATGAATAGGAAGAACTTACCATCATTAAAATATCCGTACTACCCAAAAGCAATGTATAAAGTCAACACAATTCCTATCAAAATACCAATGGCATATTTCACAGAACTAGAACAAACATTCCAAAAATTTATGGAACCACAAAAGACCTGGAATAGCTTCAGCAATCTGAGAAATCACACTACCTGATATCAAACTATACTACTAGGCCATGGTAATCAAAACAGCATGGGCCTGGCAAAAAACACATACAGATCAATGGAATAGAATTGAGAGCCCATGTCTATATAATCGGTTAATATTCCACAGAGGAACTCCTGGCTGGTGTGGCTCGGTGGATTGAGTACTGGCCTGTAAACTGAAAGTGGCCAGTTCAGTTCCCAGTCAGGGCATGTGCTTGGGTTGTGGGCATGCAAGAGGCAACTGATCGATGTTTCTCTGGCACATTGATGTTTCTCTCCCTCTCTTTCTCCCTCCCTTCTCCTCTCCCTAAAAATAATAAAATAAAATAAAATAATCTTAAAAGTATTCAGTAAAGGAGGCAAGAACCTGTAATGGGATAAAGGTAGTCTATTCGATAAATGGTGGGAAGATTGGACAGGTATGCAAAAGAATGAAATTAGACCATCTTCTTACACCATACACAAGAATAAACTTAAAATGGATTAAAGACTTAGATGTAAGACTTGAAAACATAAAAATTCTAGAAAGAACATATAGGTAGTAAAATCCCAGACATCACTCATAGCAATATTTTTTCTGATATGTCTCCTCCGGCAAGGGAAACAAAAGAGAAAAAGTAAACAAATGGGAATATATAAAACTAGAAAGTATTTTCATAGCAAAGGAAATCATCAATGAATGAAAACAACCCACTGAATGGGAGAACATATTTACCAATGATACATCTGATAATAGGTTAATGTCCAAAATTTGTAAAGAACTTATATAACGCAACACCAAAAAACCAAACAATCCAAATGAAAATGGTCAAAAGACGTGAAAAGACACTTCTCTAAAGAGGACATACAACTGTCAAACAGACATATGAAAAGATGTTCAACATCACTAATCAGAGAAATGCAAATTAAAATCACAGTGATATATCACTTCACAATAAATCAGCAAACAACAAATACTGGTGAGGATATAGAGAAAAGCAAACTCTTATGCACTGTTGGTGAAAGTGCAGATTGGTGCAGCCATGGTGAAAAACAGTATGAAGTTTCCTCAAAAAATTAAAAATATAACTGCCTCATGCCCCAGCGATTCTACTTCTAGGAATATATACAAAGAAACCTGAAACACTAATGAAAGAATATATGCACTCCTATGTTCATTGCAACATTATTTACGATAGTCAAGATTTGGAAGCAGCCCAAAGTACCCATCAGTAGATGATTGGATAAAAAAAAAAGTTGTGGTACATTTACACAGTGGAATACTACTTGGTTTTTAAAAATAAGGAAATCTTATTTTTTGCAGTAGCAGGGATGGACCTGGAGAGTATTATGCTAAGTGAAATAAGCCACTTAGAGAAGACAAATACCATATGATTTAACTTTTATGTGGGACCTAATGAACAAAATAAACTAACAAACCAAATAGAAACAGATTTATAGATACAGAAAACAGATTGGCAGCTGTCAGGGGTGGGGGAATATTAGGTGCTGGTGAAAAAGGTGAAAGGATTAAGCATAAAGACCAAAAAACCAAAAACCAACCCAACTGAACAGTAGGATGAGCACCTAGAGGAAAAGGGGCTAGGAGGAAGGTAGAAGAGAGTAAAGGGGGATAAATGATGATGAAGGAGCCTTGACTTTGGGTGGTGAACACACTTTCAATATACAGATGTATTATAGAATTGTACACCTAAAACCTATATAATTTTACAAACTAATGTTACCCCAATACAATAAAAATTAAAAAATGAAAACCACAATAAACATGGATCAATAAGCAAAGTAGAAAGCAAAATTGGGGCATTAATTGCAGTATAAAGGAGTGGTTTCAGACAGGAAATGAGATGAAACACCTACCAGAGACCTCTAAAGAGAAAAACAATACAAAAGAAAGAGACACACACAGACACATACATACACTCAATATTTATATTTGCACTTTCTCAACAGAGGGGTCCTCCAAGGCTGGGCTGGAAGGGGCTTGCCTGGGAATTTGAGGATCTGCAGACAAGCCAGTGTGGTTAGAGTAGAGTGACCATTGGGAAGAGAGGAGAAGGAGATTTGGGGCCTGTTTACATGGGGTCTTGCAGTCCAGTGTGGGAATTGTGACATATCCTGGGAACCCAGTGGGGAAGCCATTGGAGGTTTTCATATGAAGCAGTGACAGGATCTGACTTAAACTTGTATGAGGATCTCCCTAGCAACCATGTGAAGGTGGACTGTGATCACAGTAGTATGCATGCAAAGGGAGCTAGCCAGCAGGGAACCGCTGCTGCCATTGGCCGGGTGGGAGGCCAGGTCATGATGACTTTCCAGCAGCCTAGGCGGTGAGTGGGGTCCCTCTTGGGCTGTTTAGGGTCCCACCTGGACTATTTCAAAGGTAGAAATGGAAACTTTGCCCATAGATTGTGAGTGGAGTGTGAGGGAATTAAATTATCACATGGGATGTGGTAACAAAGCATGCTGGCCTGAGAATCCAGGACAGCCCAGAGCTGTTTCAGTTTAGCAGAACAGCATTACCCATCATATTAGTCTAATGCTAACTTGAACGTTATTGGATTTATAGTTTAGTTTGCATTTAATTAATATATTTCTCTTTATTTTGTTGTTTTACAATAGCATAAACAGTTCATGTAAATTTTCAGTATTTGTACATATTTACACAATAATTAAAGTCTACGTTGGAATCCTTGGATTCCTTTTCCCCTTAAACAATCCTGTAGAATCTTAAACTGATCTGAGAAACACTGCTCCGACCACTCAGGTCAGCTGTGGCTAATGGAGGCTTTTGTTCCCTAATGAAGTGTTAGTGTTAACAGGACTCTGAAAAGGAAGGCTGCATTTGATCATTGGTCCCTGGGCACCACCAGGTGGAATGTGGAGGTATATTCTGAACTACGCTGAGTGTCAGCCTGAGATGCTATTCCCAGAGTAGCAAGCCCTGATTCTACAGTCTTATTTTTTTTTTCTGATGTGACACACCTAATGGACAACCTTGAAAACCCTGTAAATCTCTGTGGGTATCCATAGACTCTGTTGAAACCTCAATATATGTGAAAATAAAGCAAATTGCATTTGTTTTTATAAAATGCCCTTCCCATGAAGACATTATTTATTGAAGCATGTGATTCATGAACTCAGTTATTTCAAGGTCTTCCAATACAATTCAGTTTAAAAGGAACTATTAATAAATATGGCATATAATTTTTTAAAAAGGAAAGATGAGTTCTTTCTACTTAAAAAGATGAGTTGTGGGTTGATCCAAAATGGCAAAGGAGTAAGTGGAAGCTACACTAC
>PVKM010048861.1:0-11074 GCA_004027735.1 Carollia perspicillata
TAGCAATTGAAAGTGGAATTCCACCAAAGTCTTTATCTTCTTGTGAAGAAATTAGTAACTTATCTAACTTGGTTATCCTTCATTTGTCTCTAAAAGTCCTCCTTAGCCACTCTTCCTGAGCTAGAATAATAAATTCTTTTTCATCTTGAAAACAAGCCTGTGTTCATTTGAGTCACTTTCGGGCTTACATATGCACAACAAAGGTTTGTAAATTGTAGCATATCATACAAATGTGCTGATTAGGGTGGTGATTCTCATCTCATTGTCTTATATGTGGTAATTAATGTTGATGGTGAGACACAATGACTTAGCAGCATTAGACCAGTAGTCTCCTCTCTAACATGGCCCCTGACATAATTGTGAGTGTGTTCAATGATTATACAGATGGCTCCTCTTACAGCCTTTCCTCCCAGCTATAAGGCAAATGCAATGCCAGTTACCTTCTCCTCCACTCCACTTCAGCAACACTTGTCCTAAAAGCAGCAAGAGATAAGGAGACAGTTACCTACAAAGGAGTTCCTATAAGGCTATCAGCTGATTTCTCAAAAGAAATTTTACAGGCAAGAAGGGGCTGCAAAGAAGTATTCAAAGTCATGAAAGACAAGGACCTACATCCAAGATTACTCTATCCAGCAAAGCTATCATTTAGAATGGAAGGGCAGATAAAGTGCTTCCCAGATAAAGTCAAGTTAAAGGAATTCAATATTACCAAGTCCTTATTATATAAAATGTAAAAGGATTTATCTAAGAAAAAGAAGATAAAAAATATGAACAATAAAGTGACAACAAACACACCTATCAACAAATGAACCTAAAAGAGAAGAAAAACAATGAAAACAAAAACTAAGCCAACAACCAGAATAGGAACAGAATCAGAGAAATGGGCATCACACAGAGGGAGTTCAGTGGGGACAGCGAAGGGAGAAATGGGGAGAAAAAGGTACAGGGAAGAAGAAGCATAATTAGTAGGCATAAAATAAATGAGGAGGGATAAAAATGGTATAGGAAACAGAGGACTCAAAGAACTTATATGTACAACCCATGGACATGAATTAAGGTGGTGGGGGAATCCTGGAGGTTTGGGGGGCTGGGTGGAGGAGGGATAAAGGGGAGAAATTGGGAAAACTGTAATAGCATAATCAATAAAAAATACTTAAAAAGAAACTAATAGGAAATTGAAATAAATTTCCTATTTTTAGGAAATTTAGGAGGGAGGGAATATAAGTAAAAGCACTGAAGGGAAGACTAAACGTAAATCAACAAAATGAAAGGACACCTACTGAATGGAGGAAAATATTTGCAAATCATTTATCTGATAAGGTGTTTTATACCCAAAGTGTGAAGAAGCTCACACAACTCAACACACACACAATAAAAAACTGAATCTGACTTAACCAATTGGCAGAGGATCTGAATAGACATTTTTGCAAAGAAGACATACAGATGACCAGCAGGTACATGAAAAGATGCTTAATATCATTAATCTTCATGGAAATGCAAATCAACACCACAACGAGGTATCACCTCATGCCTACTATCATTAATAAATCAACAAACAACAAGTTTCATAAGGATTTGGAGAAAAATGGACCCTCAGGCAGTGTTGATAGGAATGCAGATTGGTACAGCCACTGTGGAAACCAGTATGGAAGTTCCTCAAAAAATTAAAAATAGAACTAGGATATGATTCAGCAATTCTACTTCTGGGTATTTATCCAGGAAATGAAAACACTACTTGAAAAGATGTATGTACCCCTTTGTTTCACTGTGACATCATTTACAATAGTTAAGATATGGAAACAACCTAAGTATCCCTAAATGAATGAACGGATGAAGGAAATGTAGATATATTCAATGAAATATTAGTCATAAAAAATGAAATCTTGTCATTTGCAACAACATGGATGGACCTTGAGGGCATTATACTAAGTGAATAAATCAGAGAGAGGAAGACAAATACTGTATATCTCGCTTATATATAGAACCTAAAAACCAACCAAACACATCATGCTCCTACATACAGAAAATACACTGGTGGTTGCCGGAGGTGGGGGTTGGAAGGGAACACGATGGGTGGAGGGGGTCAAAAGGTATAAACTTCCAGTTACAAAATAAATGTCATAGGGATGTGTATGGCACAGCATGTTGACTATAGTTAATAATACTGTATAGTATATTTAAAAGTTTCTCAGAGTACATCTTAAAAGTTCTCATCAGAAGAAAAAAATTGGGTGACAACTGTTAAGTAGACTTAATTGTGGTTATCATTTTATAACATATATAAATATCAAATTGTCATGTTATAGACTTGAAATTAGTGTAATGTTATATGTCAGTTACACCTCAATAAAATATTTTAATAAAAAAAGGAAATGAGCAATCACCTAGAAGCAAAGGGAGAGAGAGTAAGTGAAAGCACTGAGAGGGACTATGAAAAGGAGTTTAAAAAAGAAGACAGAAAAGCCAAAAGCAGTAAGACAGGGTAGGAATTTTAAATGAAAGAGAAGAAAAGAAAAGAAAAGAATAAAGAGTACCAGTAAAAGTCATCAGGCCTCTCACAAGCCTGGTGTAATCCTTTTACCAGCTGTGAGACATCCTCCTCTCCCTCCACTGTCCCTCCTCACTGCCCAGTGCCCTGTCCCTTCTCCAGGGATCTGTCTCATGTGGAAGCTCTGGGGGGAATGTCAATATATCCATCTCTGAGACAGTACTTTTCCCTACAGAAAAAATGTTTTACTATGTGTTTCAATTATCTATAAGATAATTTAAAATTTAACTTTTTTTAAATTTCTGGGACCAAACCATTTTTTAAAAATTTAAGTTCAATCACATGTTCAGTTTTTTTTAATGAGTTCAGTTCAACAAATCAGTGCAGCCTTTAAGACTGTAATTCACTTTGCTATTTTTTTTCATGCCCTAGCATATAAGTTAGTGTCTAGTTTAAAACTAAAATCACTAGGTCTTGCCAGCATAATAACAACTTTTCATATTATCATTCTAAAAGTAGAATTGCTTTAGGAAATTCATATATGTCCATAGGAAATGACATAGTTCAGAATATACCTGCAATCAATCATTAATCTGTATGTTAAATGTATAAGAGGAAAATTGATGGCTTAGCCATAGGGGTCTTTAGTTCTGAGCCCAACACAGGAGTTTCCAAAGAGAATAGAGAATTTGGGGCAGATTTCTGTGACTGGCCATGTAGAAATGACCTTGGAGGGAAGACAGAAAAATCTCTCTGCACAGCTCAAGTTCAAGGGCAGAGTAGGAAAACATGCCACACAGGGGGCAAAGGGGAAAGAACTTACAGTTCCCCTCTTATGCTCCCAAAAGGTGTGTCCACAGATGACTCCATGTGAGGATGGAATATAGGGATACTCGCACTCAGCTAGAGATGAGCAAGCCTCCAGAGATTCCTATATGATGCAGAAACACCAAGTGGGGCCCATGAGGTTAGAACCCCAAGAATGTGAGCATCAGGCCAAGACTCTTCTCTTTCCCTTCATGTCTTTCCCTTCATGTGTTTTCCCTTCATATCTAGCTCTAATGATTATGGCAATTTTTACAAAGAAATAAAAGTTCTTATCGCTTCTATGTGCACAAGAACAATGAGAAACATTAAAAAAATGCATTGAAATATGGATACGGAGTGGTTACTCACCAAGTCTTGAAATGTGTATTATTCAGTTTTGTGCTTTAGCTGAATAACAAATTATTCCATGGTCTTGTTCTATGACGAAGCTTACTAGTCAATGACACTACAAATGTTAAATTTTATATGCCAAACATCCAATGCACACACACTTCAGCAACCACACAGTGTTAGAGGGACCTCAGAAAGCACTGAAAGCAGGGAAGGCTTTTCAAAAGCTTGGTCATATCACAACCTGGCAGAGAATATACTTTTAACTTCATAACTGGGGACACACAAGTATACACTCAAACACCCACAAATAAAAAAAATCATGAAACAATATGTATCTCTGTCATGATATGTTGAAACATTAACTAAAGAATATAATATATCTCAATACTGAGAATCATTGAGATATAGGGATGTATATAAATACGAAGTAAATTGGTTAAATGATTCACCATCATAAAAAGAGCAGACTAACGAAAATGAAGTAAAACGAGCACACTGCACTGATTCTTTCTACATTTTTAAAAGACAGATTACTCTTGAGTATGGCTGAAGTCTGAATATAAGGGAATAAATTATAATATTAAAATTCCTACTTCAATAATGCTTCCCAAACTTTCAACATGTTAAGTGGAAGTGTGTGTACAGGGGTTACAATGTTGCTACCACAAAGTTTTCTGTACTTTCATTTATTTCCAAAGAAATTAACAAAAATATTCATTTCCACCATAATCCATGAAGGCATAGTTTTACCAAGTGTTATATCACCTTTTTATCTTTTGAATAAGTCAATATTTTATTATTTATAGAACTTGAAAATTCTACAAGATTTTTTAACCTATAATTCATTCTTCACTGCACTAAGAACTTTGCAAAAAGTTTTAGTAAAAAGTATACATTCATTAAGAAATAATTCAATTCTTATTTTTGGCCCAGTGATTAAAAGACTCCCAACCAAATGAAATTTTAAAACATTTAAATCTTTGAGTAGTGTGTATTAAGTGCTTGTCATTAACCACTCACTCATTAGCTTAAATGAAAAAATTAAAAATTGATTTAAATGCATGCTATTTTTAATGAAAATGTTAACTTTTTAAAAAATGGTTTAGTATATGTATTTTCCAATATTTTTGAAGAATAATATAATGGTAACTCCTACATTAACAAAAACAAAGGAAATTGGCAGTCAAGTTAAGTTTCTATTCTCTTCTTTGTGAATCTCCAGCTACCCATTTCATGCACTCAAGTCTAACTCTAATAAGCAGAAAAACACAGAGGAGGATGTGCCCAATTTCATGAGGATATTTTAAAGATGAGAAAGCCCATGTAATTATTAGGATCAAGAGAAAAGCAAATTAATGAAGCCTTAAATCTTAGGTGTAAGCAGAAGAGTAGCAACCATCAATTGGTAGTGTTGATATTTATTTACAGCCAAAGAAACACTAATTCTTTCTTGTAATGATCGTCTGCCTTGAGCACTGTAATGCTAAGCCTAGGCCACACAGTCTTTACTCCACCCATGCTCTGCTTTGGCTCAGATGTGATTTTACATATTTCTTTATTTATTTTACAAGAGAACTTCATTGGTAAACTTTTTAAAACATCATTAACTTGGCACCAACTCATCAGTTAATTAACTGTTAACAAATTCTTCTAGCTATGATTGCTATACAGATATTTTATCTTGTTGTTAATTAGTAATTATGCACTGGCAAGAAAAACAGTGTTTCTTTCCAATTATCCCAGAACTCAGTGATTATTTAAACTTGGCTAATTAGCATTAGAGGACTATACATCTTCTGGGCAAATTGCATTTGATAATCCCTATTAAAATATACATGGTGGTTGTTGACTTGTAACAAGAAAAAAAAGTGGCAGTTCAAGGGGTATTAGATAGAGAATGAGGCAAATGGGGGTCCATTAAAATTTCCCCAACTGTTCTAATGAGAATGCCGAGGGTCATTTCTGCCTAGTTCACCATCTGTTTGACTTCTGGCATGTGTCTCTGGTATGGAAGGAGTGTCCTGAAGCCCATTTGGCTTATCACAATGTAATCCAGGAGTCTAAAGCAATTTCAGTCCTTTACAAAGTAGCACATTAAAATCAGAAGCTTACACATGTGGAATAAAAAACTTTTAAGTGCAAAAATGATGCCATATAATGGAAAATGCCCTGACATTTTTAGAAACAAGTAGACAATGCTTAATGGGAAACTTTTAGAAATATTGTTTATGAAATCTACTATCTGCTTTCTCCTCATGCAATGGCTGCGAAGATTGAAAAATAGCTACTTTCTAGGTTCCATCACCTATTGTACACACTTAAAAAATTATATTTGCATTAAGGTAGTCAATGTCTTCCAAGATAGAACTCAGACAGCAATAACATAAAAAGAAAATGATGATAAATTAGAGTTCATCAAAATGTAAAACATCTATGCATTATAAGAATCCACTGAGAAAAAGAAGAGGCAAGGTATGAATAGGAAAACAGACTCACCAAACCTGTATCTGACAAAGTAGTGGTATCTAAAACTCCTATGACTGAATAGTAAGGCAATTCAATTTTTTAAAATAGGCATAATATTTGAACAGACATTTGACAAAAGTGACCAATAAGCACATGAAAAGGTGTTTAACATCATTAGTCATATGGACAATGCAAATTAAAACCATAATAAGGTACCACCAAATACCCACCAAAATGGGTAAAATTAAAAACATTGACAACACCAATTGTGGTGAAGATTCAGAGCAATTGCAACTCCAACAGAGTGTGGCTGAGAGCATATACAAGTACAACCATTTTGGAAAAAGGTCTAGCAGCTTCATGTAAAACAATACCCAGCAATCGCTACTAAGTATTACCTAATAAAAATAAAAACATATATAGTTGACTCTTGAAGAACATGGGTTTGAAGTGCATGGGGCCACTTATCCACAGGTTTTTTTCAATAAATATCTGTACTGTTTTTGATCCATGATTGAGAGTCTGAAGATGCAAATGGCCTACTGTATGCATTGATCTATGTACCATTTTATAATAGAGAATTGAGTATCCGTGGATTTTGGTATCTGTGGGGTCCTGGAACCAATCCATGATAGATACCAAGGACCAATTAAGTTTTGGGGAAATTAAAGTTACACGAGGATTTTCAACTGTGCGGGGGGTCCGTGCCCCACATTGTTCAAATGTCAACTGTAGTCACAAAAGGACTTGTACAGTATGTTCACAGCAGCTGTTCATGCATAATAAATAAAAACTAAAAATAACACAAGTGTCTAATAATGGGGAAAAGAAGGGGAGGTTTCAAGTCATGGAACATGTATAAAAGACCTATGGACAAAGACAACAGCAGGAGGATTGACTGTGGAAGAGGGAGGGTGAGCAGGGTAGGGGAGAGTAATGGCAAAAAAACGGGGGTGACTGTAACTGTACAACTTTAAAAAAAGGAAAAATGAGGGAGTGCTACTTAGCAATAAAAAGAACAAACTACTGATATATATAACATGCGTAATTCTCAGATATATTATGCTGAGTGGAAAAAGTCTTACACAAGAGTACATACTAAATGACTGCATTTACACATTTCTAGAGCAGGCAAAACTGATCTATGGTGGAATAAAATGAAAATGGTGATCACCTCTGAGAAGAGGAAGTGAGAGTTGGTGGAGGAGAGGCATGAAGGAAATGTCTGGCATTAAGGTTTATATTTTGATATATTTCGAGAGAGGTTTGGGTTACACAGATGTGTACATTTATCAAATCACATGTTATATATCGTTAAGATTTGTATATTTCATTATTAAAAATTTTACCTACATGGTGGATCCTCCCTGCAAAAATTCTTGCAACTTTAATGTATGCTTAAAATTTTCCTTAAAAATTGTTAAGTATGTTTTATTGATTATGCTATTACAGTTGTCCCATTTTTTCTTCCCCTTTATTCTCCTCTGCCCTGTTCTTCATGTCTATGGGCCATACATGTAAGTTCTCCATTCCCATACTATTCTTAACCTTCCCCTGCCTATTTTGTAACTACCAATTATGTTTCTTATTCCCTGTACCTTTTCCCTCATTATCTCCTCTCCTCCTCCCCATCAATAACCCTCCATGTGATCTCCATTTCTGTGATTCCATTCCTGTTCTAGTTGTTTGCTTAGTTTGTTTTGTTTGTGTTTTTTAGGTTCAGTTGTTGATAATTGTGGGTTTGTTATCATTTTATTGTTCATAGGTTTGATCTTCTTTTTCTTAGATAAGTCCCTTCAACATTTTGTATAATAAAGGCCTGGTGATGATGAACTCCTTTAACTTGACCTTATCTGGGAAGCACTTTATCTGACTTTCCATTCTACATGATAGCTTTTCTGGGTAAAGCAATCTTGGATGTAGGTCCTCGCCTTTCATGACTTCGAATACCTTTAAGCCTCTTCTTGCCTGTAAGGTTTCTTCTGAGCAATCAGCTGATAGTCTTATGGGAACTCCTTTCTAGGTAACTCTCTCTTTTTCTCTTCCTGCTTTTAATTCTCTCCTTATCTTTAATCTTGGATAATTTAATTATGTGGCTTGGTGTGTTCCTTCTTGGGTTCAATTTCTTTGGGACTCTCTGGGCTTCCTGAACTTCCTAGAAATCTATTTCCTTCACCATATTGAGGAAGTTCTCCTTCATTATTTTTTCAAATAAGTTTTCAATTTATTATTCTTCCTATTCCCTTTCTGGCATCCCTATAATTTGGATGCTGGAATGTTTAAAGTTTTCCTGAAGGTTCCTAAGCCTCTCCTCTTTTCTTTTCTTTTTCTTTCTTTTTTTTTTTTTAATTCTTGTTTCTTTATTCTGTTCTGGTTGAATGTTTATGTTTTCCTTCTGTTCCAAATCATCGATTTGAGTCTTGGTTTCCTTTCCTTAGCTGTTGATTTCCTGTATATTTTTCTTTATTTCACTTAACATAGCTTTCACTTCTTCCTCTGTTTTGCAACTGTACTCAGTCATTTCTGTGAGCATCCTGATTACCAGTGTTTTGAACTCTGCATCTGACAGGTTTACTATCTCCCCATTGCTTAGTTCTTTTTCTGCAGTTTTGGTCTGTTTTTTCATTTGTGCCATATCCTTTGTCTTGGCACAACTGTTGTATTGTAAGGGGAAGAACCTTAGGTGTTCGCCAGTGCAGAGCAACCCATGTTGCTGTGTTGTGGTGCTGTTGTGGGGGGTGGTCAGAACAATGCTGCTTGCTCTGCTCACATCTCACTTTTAGTCACTTCTCCTGCTACTCACAAGCAAATTGGGTCCTTCTGGTGCTGATTCTCAGGTGGGTGGGTTTGTGTATGTTCCAGAACTCTGTGGGTATCTCCAACAATCTCTCCTGTGAAGCTTGGAGTTTCTCCCACTACTGCAACCTGCCCCCCCCCACAATTTTTTTTACAGTCAGAGGTTTTGAGGCTTTCTTTTCCTATGCTGGAACCCAGGGTTGTGCAGTCTGTCTAGTTCCCCAGTTGCTCCTCCTGGCTTATCCACATGCAAATGTGGGATTGCCCAGTCTGCCAGCTACCACTTCGCCTGCCTGGTCCTCCAGCCCCACCCACATGGTCTACTGCCTTGCTGTGCATCCTCTCCATCCTGGCTGCCTGTCTCTGCCCCTCCTACTGGTCTGGAGGAATGTTTCTACCTTAACTGCTTGTTGTTTTACTTCCATACAGTTCAATTTTCTGGCAATCCTGGGTGTGTTTTGCTTTTAAATAAGATAAAATTTAAAACAAAATTTAAATTTTGTCATTTTGTCCTTCTTTTGGTTGTTCTCTTTTTGTTGTGTGAGGAGGCAAAGCACATCTCCCTACTGAAAATTTTCATATCGAAATGTTAAAAAGTAGATTGAGATTACTCAATCCCTATCAGATTACTTTAAAAAATAACTTCAGGCCTAGCTGCTGTGGCTCAGTGGATTGAGCGCTGACTTGCAAACCAAAGGGCCGCTGGTTTGATTCCTAGTCAGGGGACATGCCTGGGTTGTGGGCCAGGTCAGGTCTCCAGTAGGGAGTGTGCAAAAGGCAACCACATATTGATATTTCTCTCCCCTTTTTCCCTCCCTACCCCTATGTCTAAAATAAATAAATAAAATCTTTAAATAATAACTTCAATTCATTAGATGAGTAACATAACATAAAACCATATAAATGTAACTGTGATTGCATGTCTTTCACCAATTCATTTGGTAATATCTGCTTTGAACATGAGGAAGGAGGTGCCACTGCTTTTCCATTTGATATTGTGCTTCCAGAAGCATGCTTATCTGGTGTGTCTTTATACATGTGTTTATGCTGTGTGTGCCCCCAAATCTGTTTATTCTGCTTGAGTCTGTTATTATCGTAACAGAATTTCATTAAATGCTATACAAACTAATGAGTAGTGGATACTCCTAAGAAAAAGATACGTTATATATATACAAACTAAGTTGAATTCTGTGTACAGACTTGATAAAAAGGGGCTAAAAGTAACTCTGTTTTTAGATATTAGTAGAAAAGATACCTGTAAAAGATTAGAAAACTAAATCAGTAATATCTAGAAACTTGCACTCAGACTTATTCACAAGGTTGTTATGTTCTTGCTGCATTTTAAAGAAAGTAAACTGGAAATGTGCTTTTTGTAAAAAAATAAATAAATAAAACAAACCCAAAAAACTAAAACTTCAATCAGTGGATCCAAATTTACACACAGTCTTTAGCTGACATCTGAAAACTTAAAAAATGTATTATCTGATCATTGTATTTAATATCAAATTTCACACAAGTACTCTCAGTTACCCTCTCCCTAGATTGACTGTTTTTGAACAAATTATGTTATTTAGTCATTCATATAAAATAAACAATAAAAATATCTAACCAATTTCTTAAACTGAATTAATACCAGTACTGATCATGTCAAATATTAGGGTTTCTATAGTTTTCTCAGTAGGTGAGCATGCATGTATAAGTATTTGGGAAAGCAAGATGAATTTCTAAACTACGTGTGTGTATATTTTCCTATGGTTACATCTGTTATATTGCAACCATTTTCACATGCCATTAAATATTATTCACAAATACAATTTTAGGAATTCCAGTCAATATGGAGGCATATGTAAACATGGCTCGCCTTCTCACACAACCACAGCAAAAATTACAACTACACTACAAAACAACTATCATCCACAATGATCAGAAAGTCAAGCTGTGTGGCAGTCCAACAAGAAGGGAATTACAGATGTCACATTCATCCAGACATGTAGGAGGGGCAGAGATGCAAAGATGTGAAGACACAGAACAGGTAGTATCATACTCGTGAGTAGTGGATAATGGATACCTCAGGAGTGAGGGACCCCAGCCCACACCAGACCACCCAGCCTAGGGTTCTAGTGCTAGAAAGATAAGGCCCCATAACTTATGGCTGTGAAAACC
>PVKM010048862.1:0-11090 GCA_004027735.1 Carollia perspicillata
TAGGAGAGCGAGAGCATGCAACTAGGCACAAAGGTATAAAACCCTCCGGGTAATTCCAGTGTGCAGCCAAGCCTGAGAATCACAGCGCTACAGGGTGAGAGCCAAATACACAAAACAGGCTTTCAGCTGCTGGAACAAAAGTGGAATATTTACTCCACCACTGATCAGTGGGGTTTGGGGATGCTGAAGGGATGTCTCAGACTCCCTTTACCTCCAGTGCAGTTTGGATGAATGTTCCAAAGCAAAAAGGCTAAGCGCAGAAGCTGGTTTTCTCTTTCATAAAGTGTCTTTTCTGGAGGAAGAAGTGTGCGGTTGTGAGAGCCAGACACCTTAGCTTCGATTCCTGGCTCTGCCACCTGGCAAGCGACAGTTCTCTGTGACTCTGTGTTCTCATCTGTAAAATCAGAAGCCCAACGATAATTTTCCTCCATGGAATTGCCGAGGGATCAAGTGAACCCTACGTAGAGGGGCTGAGCAGTACCTGACACAAGTTAAGGGTTCTGAAAGTGTTGGCGGCTGTCTTTGCCGGAATGACTCTCAAGCAGAAAACACACATGGAAAATTCCTTTGGCCAGTGGGTTTTGAAAGTAGCTAGAGGGATTGAGACAGACCATTTTCTCAGGTATGCTAACTCCACTCAAGAACAGAGTTGGTTAATGATTAGACCCTATAAAATTTTCCATGTCATGTGCTTTTCCCCACCAGGCAAGAGAAAGTAATTAAGAGTTATGGGAAGCAGATTCAGTGAGAGGAAAGGCATGCCTTTCTAGGGACCAGCTCCAAACCCTAACGAGGTTATTGGCACAGGTGTCTCCTGCAAATAAATTAATGGGGAGGCAGATCCAATCATTAATCTGTCATCCAAACTTGGTGTTTAGAGTCATTTGGGGAGATGGGGCTTCCTTTGCCCAACCTTGGCGGTGTCTGGAGCAAAGATTAGGAAGCAGAGTGATTTCATTAGGATAACAAGGCTGTTAAAGAACAATCTGGCTCTTTAGATGGTATTTATAAAGCATTTCAAAGAAATTGTGTTCTGACAGCTGCTGTCAGTCTCTTCCACGGGCACGGTGGTGATTTATTGATACAGAGGGAGAACTGTGTGGTTCATGTCTCTGAAAGTTCCCACATACTGAGAGTTTCTCTCGACTAGCTGCAAACTTTCCAAAGACAAACGCACCTTATTGCATGTATAAGTTGCCCTGGCTTGAGGTTTTGATTGAAGAGAATGATAAATTCTCAAGTACATGGTGTCACATGTACCTCCGAACAGCCTCAAGTCCTTTTGGATAAAAGGTGGCACGTAGACAGAATTCCATTCTCGATTATCTGCATGCAGGTTACCTCCCATCGTTTCTCGTCCAGTTCCCTCCAGCTTGAGCTCTATCCAGGATGGAGTGTGAATCCTCCGAATATACAGACATGTATTTTTTTTTCAACAGAAGAATATATAATTATGACTAAATCCGTGTTCCACAAAGTGTGCGACAGTGTCCAAACTAAATAGAAGTGGTTTTTAATCAATGCAATGTTTTTATCCATGCCACCATCATACCTCCTCAGTTTAGCTAACTGAGAACTGACTATACGCAAGTGAAATCAGGGGGTGATTTCTTTTCTCTCTTGAGTAGAATAGAGAATGTAGTACCTTTAGGGCTGCAGGTTGGCTGTACAATTGGACGGCCATTGGCAGCAGTGGGCAGGGGACACCTTTGTGCCTCTTTGAGGAATAGGCCTATGTATTCACTTCCATGTGGTTAGAAGAATGGGGTTTCTGGAAATAGTTTCCTCAGATCTGATGGTAGTGAAGTCTGAGGAGCCCTGACTTTTCCTGGGCGGGAAGTGGGGGGGCCCACCTTCATTCATTTCACAATTGACCTAAGGGAAGCCCTCGGAGATACAGTGTCACATGGTTAGTGCTGAGTCAAGACAAGGAAAGTTAGTCAGTGTCAAGGCTTAAATGTCTATGTTTGATTGGTTGCACTGTTGCCACTAGCTTCGTGGTGGTCCAGGTATAGTCAGCTCAGGAAAGTGTGGTCAGGGGCAGGAAGGAAACACGGATGAAGAAACCAAGAGGGGTCAGCGTTGGGGTGTGAGGGTGTTTTTTGAAATAGTCACAGAGACATCCTACTTTTCTTTTGGGACAGGAATGCCAGGGTCAGTTAGGAACAGGAGGAATATCGGGGTGGGGCGGGGCAGAAGGACTGCATGAATTCCGCTTCACAGACTAACTAGGACCAGACAGACCTTACGCATCACAGCGTAGAACACGGGGTAGCCCGAAGGAGGGGGCACCTGAGACCGGAGAGAGATGAGTCGCTACAACACACGCCGATGTATACAGTGGGCAATCCGTTCTCACTGCACTAAAGCACAGGTTCAAACCTACCTGCGGTGGATGCGCGTACGCCCAGTCATACGGGTCAGCACTGACGTCTAAGACGCTTGGGGACAGACTTCGTGTTTTATCGGGGAGATGAGCCCTCTCGTTGACGATCATTCTTGCTGCTTCAGCCCATTGGGTCATAGGGCTGGCCAGGCACTGCTGTTCTTCTGGGCGAGGTTTTGTCCCCACCCTTTCCGACGGCGGAAGTCATCGGATACGGAGAGTTCACAGTCTCCTTTCGATGATGCAGAAGTCGTCTCCGAGACTTCGATCACCAGCGTTTTGGTACCTCTATCGGGCATTACTCTTTCTGTGTACCCCTCCAACTTGAAAGGACCTGAATGTCTGAGGTAGAGATTCCTCACTGTCACCAGCGGTCTAGCCTCAACTTCGCTCTCAAGTGAACAGAACCTTTATTTTCAGTCAGACGTATCGGCACCTTCAACAAAACTGCATTTCCCAGCCTCCCCTGGGGTGACGGCTGCTCACCTTGACAGAAGGGCAGCCTCAGGTGCATCTCCTGGAAGTCTCTCTCGCTGCTGCCCACCTCATCGCAGAGTCTCCTGCTGTGGTTGCAGCTCCATCCTGCGGCCTTGGTGTCTGTAGGCGCCCCTCCCGATTCGCAGTTCGTCATTCTCGACCTCACAAAGAGAGGTCTTAGGAAAAGAATAATGTCTATGTTTGTGCTTTACAAATCCCTTGATTTAATAAACATTTATATTTTACAAAAAACAATACATTTTTATTAAAAAATAAGGATAAAGCTCTATTTCTTTTTTTAAAAAATAATTCATCCCACTGCTTGAATAGTGTCTGTGATGGGGATTGTCCACAGGCCCCTTGGACAGGCACGAGGCCACACCTGGGGACGCTGTGGTGCAGCTTCTAGAAGAAGGCCGAGTCCAGATTACCCGGGGCTGCAGTCTATTCCTGGGCGCCATCTCCACATCGGTTTTATATGGCAGAGAAATGAACCATTTCACTCATCATTTGGGGATTATCTTTTAGCATGGGTGAACCAAATTCTAACAGGTACAAGGTTTAATTTGGCTTCTTCCTCAGGAAAGGAAAGATTAGATAGTTTTTTTTTTTTTTACAAAAAGCTTGAAACTATGGGCAAAAATTAAGAAGGAGGATTTACTCCAGACCTCAGGTATGCACCCCATTCCTGCACCCTGTGATCTTCATCAGTCAAGAGTTGCCTATGTTTTCTTTTTCCCCAGCGTGAGTGGTTTCAGGCCTGGGGAACCCCTCATCCTTAGAATCTCATGGTTCTAATGCAGGCAATTTGGGTAAGGAAATTGGCAGCATATTTGAAATTTGAAGTAGAAGTCCCCATTGCTCTCCTGCGGAAGAGTAGGACCCTTGAACGTACTTCCTTGAGATATGAATGAAGCATCCGAAGTATATTTATCCTATGTAACTAATGGCACATTTATTTAAAAATGTGACCACACTTTCTGTTCATGTTTGACAAAGAACCAAAAGAGCTTTTTACTTGGCATCAGAAGCTATAGGTGCTGGTCTTGGCTCTCTGACTTACTACCTATGAAACTGTGGGGACATCATTTATTCTCCTTAAGTTTTCCCCCCGAATTTAACAAACAATCATGAATCATAATAATGTGTAGTGTTGATGTATTAAATAATAGAGATAGGAATATTTTTCCACGTTCTTTCACATAGCAGTTGCTTTATGAAGTTCAGCTCATCTAATTTCACTAGCGTTGCATTCACGAGAGTTTACAAGACATGAGTCAGTACCCCAGTTCCATGTCAGCGCACACAAGGTGTCTTTGGCCCATAAGTCTGTGGGGGCAATGGGGCCAACCACCATTCCTCTTGAAAAACCAGCTTAAGAAAAAAAATCAATGATCATAAGCTGACCAAGGATACATAGCAGCTAATCTCTTAACACTTCAGGGTGTGAAACTGTCTACTGCCAACAACGTTCGCATTTCCAGATAAGCTGCAGAACAAAATGCATTTTTATCAGAAGTTTGGCTGAGATTTTTCTGTAACAAAATATCTCCAAGAAATGTCTGTGCTTACAAAAACTTGATACAGGGAGGAAACAGAAACTGCCATCTGCGTCCATTCACTTCCGCCCCTTTCGGTGTTTTGTGAGTGGCTTGGGAATGACTTATGACGTTGGGGACAGCGAAATGGTACCACCAAGAACTGGATTTTATGGGTTCGGGAAGGATCAGAGGAACTGAATTCAGGGTAACAGGCGTCTGGGGGAGACATGGGGAAAGTATGGTGGGTGGGGTAGGACATTACGGTAGTGTTCGGTCCATGCCACTCAATCCAGGGACATCGCAGAGGAGAGGGAGATAGAAGACAGTCTAGCATTAAACTTAATTTCCGATTCAGAGCACCTGTGTCTTCCTCCGACACCAACACTCACACGTGGCTCAGCTGATGCTGCCGCCGTGTCCCACTCTCTCCTCGGCTGGTGCCGTGGCCTGTCTCTGACTACGAGTGAAGGTGTGGGGTAATGAGGTTTAAAACGTCCACTACCGAAGGGGGGGAATATCTTTAAAGATCTGACCGTGAGCATAGGCAGTGACAGCCATCTAAGTGATCTTTGTCGCTCAAGGAAAGCTGCTTTGCGTAAAGAAAATACTGGCGTTTTTATCTGCTGCGTGTCTGAGGCTGGGGAGAAAGGAAACGAAATGAGCACCAGTTATATAATTTTACGTATTATATCCATTACTTATGTATAGCACATGCTATATGCATATATGCACACATATATATTAGGTATAGGTTAGGTATATTTATACTTGCCTCCTTTAATCATTAATAGTTCCATGAAATAGGTAATTTTATCCCAGTTTGCTAGATTAAAAAGAAATGAAGATCAATGACATTAATAGTTATGAATAAAAATTACAGACCTAGTTAGCAACAAAGCCAGTCAGTAGTTAAGCAAAACTGGGTATGTCAGATCAGACCCTGTAGGTTTTAGTTAAACACTTTAGTGCCTTGGTAGTGGGAGTAGGACTTAGCAGCCAGAATGTGTTTATTCCACCTTTTCCTGAGACAGTAAGCTTGTCTTTCGGCATACCTGAGGGCGAGTCATGTGCCCCTAACCTGGAGAGGCAGTACTATGTATTGGTTAAAGGCAGGGAGAGCAGCCGAATGATGTGGTTCTAGAACATTAGCCATGTGTTCTTACACAAGTAACTCTGAATCTCAATTGCCTTGTCTCCGAAATATGCAAAGAATGTGTCCTGTACCTCTTCCATTTGCCCTGGTGTCCTCGGCAGCCTTTGAGGTGGCCCGAAAGATCTTTGCCTCATGGTCTTTGCCTTGGGGGGGGTGTCCTCTCCCCTTGAGTGTGGGCCAGACCTAGCGATTTCCTTCTAGCGCAGTTATGAGATGTCACTTCTGAGATCAGGGCTCGAAGCCTGTTGCTTCACTCTCAAGCCCTCTCTCTCTGTCTCTTACCAGTCTGCTGTCCTAAAGGAAGCCAAGCGGCATGCTGTGAGCTGCCCTGCACAGAGGACCAGTGGAGAGGAACCGAGATCTCCAGCCAACAGCCAGACGACCTGCCGACAACCATGTGAGTTATCTCGGGAGTGAATCTGCCCGATGTGGTCTCCTTGGGTGTAGCCTTGGGAGAGACCCTAGGCTAACATCTGGATTGCAACCTTTTGAGAAATCCTGGGCGGAGGTATGTCATCCAGACAGTTGTATCAGGAATCCTGCCCCCAAATGCTGGTTGATGGCAAATGCTTGTTGTTTAAAGCCACTACGCCGGGGATCATTTGTTACACAGCAATAGGTAACAGATACACCTGGAACTAAAGAAAAAGCATATAAAGCATCTGGTGCAGTGTGACCCCTGCTCCCCAAAACAATAGGTTTGATCATTTGAAAAAGTCATGTTAGGAAGGAGATAGCACAGAAGGAAGCAGATGTGGGTGCTGAAAGGCAAACTTTTTCTACATCAAAACGTTTCCGTAGCTTCCCGTGACGTTGGGCAGCCACGTCTTTCCTTCTGACAGCTCTCTACCCTGTGCCCCCATCACTGGGGAAAGGAGAATTGACTCAACCGTAATTATAATAATAAATGGCAAAATTCACTTCGGCTTTTGCCTATCCTTCAGATGTCATGTCTGTCACTGGGCTTCTAGATATTGATGTGACCAGAGTCTTCGATCAATGGACAGATGATGAGACTATGAATGATCATAACCCCAGATGTCAACTTCATCCTTTTAAATGCACTCAGCGTCCTGTAGATAACCTGAAAGGTCACATCGATAGTCGCCACCTGCTGTGTCTCTCGCTCCAGACGCTGTCAGACAACCTGGCCTCCCTGGAGCGGAGAGCAGTCCACTGCAGCAGCAACCTGACATTTCACCAGGGGCGGGGCACATCATTGCCCTGGCAAGTGTCATGGCAACCCCTTCGCTGTCTTGGAGAGACAGACCAGCACTGTCTGCCTGCCTCTCTGGATCAAGAGGGCTGCAGGGCTCTTCCTCTCAGGCGAGGTCTGAGCTTACCCAGTGCCTCATCCGCAGGTGCAGCTATGGGCTGACAGAGTAGGATGCACACCCTAGTCCCTGAAGTCAGAGAGGGGGCGGTGCCGGCTGTTAATGCTTCCAGCCACGCAGCCTCCTCACAACCACCAAAGGCAAACGTCCAAGCTCATGATCTCACCCTGTATATTGGGAGAAGTCTGAATCAGGGGAAAGTCTAAATTTATAGCGCGCTTTAAAAGAAATGCAGTTTGGTGTTCTTCCACACGCGCAGTAACTTAGCCTGATTGCCGAGGTAAAGTTTGCCCCCTCTGGCTTAATGAGTGGATGAGCGGCGCAGCATTAGCATCACCATTTGCATAAAATTAATTTGTTAAAACGCTTTTAAAAAAGTGCTCAAAGTAGCTTAAACATGCTCACTGCCTATTTATACTGTTAATTTGCTAAGTAAACCTTTCTTTTCTAAGTAGGCCAAAAAAGTGAATCTTCAGTCCAGAAGCAGTTGAATTGTCACAAAACCCTAAGAGAGCAAAGTCTAGGTTAATCTGTTTTTCTCATGCAAGGCTGGTAAACCCTCGTCTGTGTGGTTAGCTCTCGGGAAACTGAGCTCTGAGAGTTGGGTAAGCACGGGGCAACAGGGAAACATGTAACAGTTTCAAAGCCAATTTAGCCTTCCCTTCATTAAAAATGCCTCTTTTCCTAGGCTTGATTCTAGTGGAAAATTACGTTTCATAATTGATTCCTACTTGAGGATATTATGAGTGAGAAGCCTGTAGAATTGTGTTGAAAATTTGACCGAAAGATGAAGAACGAAGTAGAAAAATACAAATATAAACCTAATCATATGTATTCTTTAACTAATACAGAGGTTCTTTACCCATACTCTTAAAAATTATGATTACGGCCCTGGCTGGTGTAGCTCAGTGGATTGAGCACGGGCCTGTGAAGCAGAGAGTTGCCGGTTCGATTCCCAGTCAGGGCACATGCCTGGGTTGCAGGCCGGGTCCCTGGTGGGGGACACACGAGAGGCAGCCACACATTGATGTTTCTCTCCCACTCTTTCTCTTTCCTGTACCCTCTCTCTAAAAATAAATAAAATATTTTAAAAAATAAAAATAAAAATTATGATTACATAAAATAATTTGCTATTTAAATGCTGATACTACTCTCCAAATTATTACTTACGTTAATTATATTATGTCCCTTATATTAATTAATGAATATGTTAATAGGGCTTTTTAAATGATATTTGCTAAGGTAACTCTGTAATTCATCTGAAAGACAGAAAATATAAAAGAAAAAACAGAGATTTTTTTTTAAGTAGAATATTTGGGGAGTAAGGGCAACCACTTCCGCTGCCATATCTTAGAATACTTTTTAAAAGCTTAGTGATTGAAACACCATGGCATTGGTTCAGGAAAAAATACCAGTAGATCAGTGAAACAATGGAGAGAATTCAGAAACAGCACGTGTGGGAATTTCTTACCTAATAACTGTGGAAATTTAGATCAGTGTAGAAAGACTGTATCAACAAACCGTGTTGGGAGATTATGGTAACTATCCATTTTAAAAATAAAAAGTTAGATGACTACCTGACACAATTCACAAAAAATAAATTACAGATGTAGGTTAGAGAGCTAACAGGTAAAAGTAAAAGTGATAGAAGTAAATAAAGAAGGGGAATGTACAGACCACGTTCTTTAGCAACACATGAAATGTAGAAGCTGTAAAGGGAAAAATGAATAAATTTGACTAAATCAAACTTTATAACCTCCATGTCAAAAAATATTATAGCCAAAGCTCCAAGCTGGGAAAATATTATTCAGCATGTGTACAGACTAAAGAGGCATATCCAAAATATGTAACAAGTTTCCATGACGCCATAAAAAAAATCCTCAATAACACTTACTGTGAGGATGGGAATGGGCAACTCAGAGAAAATCAAATTTTAAATATCCTCAGAGGAGGCTCGAGCACACGTCGCCCAGTCATCGGAGTGAGCAAACCGAGAGGTCTGAGCCGCGACTCAGCAGGTCAGCTGCTGACCCCACCTAATCATCGGCCGGGTCTGGCCCATCCTTCTGTTCCTGGCACTCAGCGCTGGGGGCAGACGTTCGGTGAACACCCACTTCAGGGGCCACGATCATCTGCTCCCCTCACTGCCCTGGGAACAGACTGACCGCTGCCCGCTGCGCGTAGTCTCCTGAAAGGCCTTGGGCTACTTACTCCCTGACCCGCCCGGCTGCCCGGCTGCCCGGCTGCCCAAGGCTTATCGAGAGTCTGTTCCCCAACCTGTGTTATGCACGTTGTACTGGACATTTTAAACATAAATAGATGAAAACACTATGAAAACTGACTAAATATTTGTGAGAAACAGAGGTCTCTCTAAGAAAAATCGGTCGATTCTTTGGAAAACTCAGTGAAGACCAGTCACTAAAAAAGTTGTAAAAGGGAGGAAGGACGACATAAAAAGAATGGGTAAAAGTAGAAAACTTGAGACGTGTTCTGCACTCAGGCTGCATCACTGGTGTGTGTAAATTTTTGTAGCATTTTAATGAAGCAAACATAAATCTCTGGGAGTACATTTTGCATGTGATTTATGCAGGAAAATAATGCCACACAGTGGATTAATATCCAAAGAAAGTTTTCAAAATGCTAAAGTTAGCACCCAATTATAAATGTTCACCATGTTTGAGATAGGAAGTTAGAAAAGTGAGAGTTAACGTACATTGAATATCTATCTTACCATCCAAAGGTTAAACCGTAGTAGGCATTTTAGAGCATGCATCATTATAGTTATGAATATTTATACCTCATACACAATTTTATACAATATTATGTACTTATCATTAAAATATATCATTCATATTGTTAAAAGTTCACAAGATCATAATTTTAATGGCTTCCTAAATATTTCATTATGTACCCATATTCTACTTTTCTTCATCTATTGGGGTCAAATGTTTAGGAAGTTTCTATTTTTTCACATTAGCAATCATCATGAATAATGATTTTAAAAAATATTTTGGAGTGTATCTTTAAGACAGATTCTCCAAAGTGAAGTTAAGACATCAATGGGAAAAAAACAAAATAAGATTTTTTTCTGATTAAGATCCTTTTAGAAAATGTGGGAAAAGGTAGAAAAATATGAAAAAAAATAACCCAAGCATAATATTTTAATTGGTGTATTTTCTCATGTTTACTTATTTATTTCAAATATCCAATACAGTATGATTAACTGTAGTTACCACACTGTCTACTACACCTCCAGGGCTTATTTACTTTTTTAACTGGAATTTTATGTCTTTTGATTTAACAGTTTTAAAAATCATTTTAAATCAGAATTCTAATCAGATTGTATATATCAATCCAGTCTTGGGCTCTATTTTAAAATCTACATTGTAAGCATTTTTGCCTGTCACTACATTTATTTAACAATATCTCTTTACTCTATGCATGTTAACATTTTAATGAGCATTTTAGGTTGGCTCCCTATGGATAAAATAACCAACCAAAGATTATTAGCATTTTTATACATGCAGTTACATTATATTTCAGAAAGGGGGGGATTATGCAGGGTGGGAAAAAGTAGGCCGACAGTCATTTGTTTGGAAAAATTATACAGTCATTAATAAATAAGTAAATTAGGAAAAACCGTGTTTTGCATACCCGCAACTGTAAACCCACTTTTGCCGCACCCTGTCTACACTCTCACCAACAGCCAGTGTGTAACTGCACACCTGTAAAGTGCAAACAGTCACTAGGCTACTGACCACAGCGAGAACTAGTCACACTTGAAACTCTTCATGCCAGTGAACGGAGTTTTGGGGGAACAAATCTTCCTGGGGTACAGCTTCACGACCAGAACCTCCTAGGAAACTCTCTTCCGTATTTAAAGTCCGTTTATATTGCCATTGTGTACAGGCTGCTTGGGAGAAAAATGCAAACAATACCAGCCTCCTCCACAGAGGTCTCCGACACTCCAGGCCGTCTGTCACCGCAGACCATCTTGGCTAAATCTCTGGCTGAGGTTTAAAGGCACCAATGGCTCATTGTCATACACCTGTAGGAGTCGGTGACTCCGCGAGTATTGATTTATCCATTTTGGAATTCGTTCTTATTGATTTATTAGGGTTATACATCTTCTGCTGGCCAGCTGCTGTCTACAAAAGGTGGCTGAAATAAGCGTTTCTCTTGCATGTATTTTATAGCTC
>PVKM010048863.1:0-11086 GCA_004027735.1 Carollia perspicillata
CTCAGAGCAATGATGGAAACAGACGGCATAGAGATCAGGAAGGAAAAATAACACCAGCATTATTTATAAATGATATGGTTCTTAATATAGAAAATCCACACGAGTCGATAAGCTATTAGAACTTCAAAGGGGTTTAAGTCAGGCCGTTGGAATCAGGACACTAGATAGAAAAAAATTCTATTTCTACAGCCAGCCACAAAAACACGAAAAACAAAATTTAAAATACACCACTTTCAATACCAGCAAAACATCAAAAACCCAGGAATAAATGGAAAGAAAGCTATGCAAGACCTCTATACAGAAAACTACTAAAATTACAGACAGAAATCACAGACCTGAACAAAAGCAGGGACACGCCCCGTTCACAGAGGAGAAGACACACGGTATCGCTGGGTTGCCGATTTCTCCTGATATGACCAATAGGTTCCGTGTAATCCTACTAAAAACCCCAGATTAGAAACATTTCTTTTGTGTGGGGAGTAAGGAACCGATACACTGATTCTGAAGTTTATAGGTAAATGCAGAGGGCTGAGAACAGCCAGGGCCAACCTGGAGAGCATCGAGGCTGCCAGGCTTCCCGTGAGGGCGGCGTGATTAGGATGGCGGAATACGGCACAAAGGCAGACCAGCAGATCGGGAAGACGGAAAGGCAGAAGACTTTCCTTCCGTGCAGAAGACTCGAGAGCCTGGCGTTTAAAAAAAAATTATAATTAAAGTGTTAAACTACACTCACAGTATTTTATTGGAATCCGACAACTGCGGTGCCCTTGACCCCAGCCTAACAGGACTGGGAAACCCCTGCTGGGGTCCGATCTTCAAGAAGGGGAACCCGTTCAAGTCACAGAGGGAGCCAGCCCTCCCCGGAGGGAACCAAAGCTAGGCCTGGACTCCCCAGGTGACGGCTCTCTCCCCTGGACTCAAGAAAAGGCAGGGTTGGGGAAGAACCTTTCCACGTGTACCCTCCGGTGACCCAGGGGGAGGACGTCAGTCCCAAGAACAAAGTCATTATCCTAGTCTTGTCACCACCCAATCTTTATTCTCACCCTTCTTTTCACACCGAGCTGCAGCAGAGAGCACCCCAGTAGGTAGGTGTGTGGATATCTGGGTGTGGCACGAACTTGGCCGAGTGGCTGCAGTGAGGGACGGCTGGGACGGATGGGGAGCCCAGGTTGCTCCTCAGGAAAGGGAGGCCGAGATTAGGGAGTCCAGTGAAAGAAGGGGAGGCCCAAAGGATCACAGACTCCTTTTCAACGTGCTTGAAACTGGATTTCCTTAAATGTTGGCATGTGGGCTCGAACTGAGCAGCCTCACTCCACCCAAAGGCCAGCCAAACTCCTTCCCCACGGGCCTGTCTGTGTCCCGGCTTCTCCCAGGGCTGCCTCGTCCGCCCCTCGGGGACCGTTCTTTACGAATGGCCCAGCTGCTGTAACTTCAGGGGACCGACAAGTGGGCCTGGGTCCATAGTAACTCGGGGAGCCCCGAAGAGCCCAGGAGAAGCTAGACGGTCAGTGCTGAGGGCAACATTTTCCTAGATCATTCGGTCTGTCCTTGGTGCTCACAGTGGATCGGAAAAAGCCACCGAAGCAGTCAGAAGCCCTGAACTCAAATGACCCTAAGCTGCCATTTTCCGAGTGCTCACTATGAGCCAGGCCTCAAGTGCCTTGCATGCCTGTCCTTGAATCCCACCGCGGCCCGACGATCAACGGGGCAGTCGCCGCCCCCATACTGCAGATGAGGACACGAAGGCACAGAATGTTCCATAATTTGCCTTAGGTCACGCAGCTGCTGACTGGAGGGGACAGGACTCGCGCCCAGGCTTGCGTCCCCACACATCTGTCCCTTCCACTCAGCTGCTCGGGTGGACCGAACCTGCTGGGTCCCTCTAGAACCAAGTCGGGTGTCCCTTCCACAGGAAAAGTGGGCAGGTTTTGCAGCCAGACTGTGGCCTGAGCCCCGGCTTGTCCCCTACAGAGCCAGCGAATGACTCTGGCAAGAACCTGCTCAAACCTAAACTCGGTCTCGAGAATGGCAGCAGCACCGTGTAGTGGCCCTTGGCGGAAGGTAAGATGGGGTCGATTCTTGTTATTGGTTCCAGGAGGTCCCTTCGAATCTGAATCAGCAAATCCCCCACGCTTGCTCCTAGGGGGCGCACCCGGTGAGGTTCCTCTGCGTCTGAGGTCACATTTTCACCAACCAGTCAGTACATCACCTTGGCTTAGGTGGGCTTCTACTTACAGGCTCCTTAGTTAATTATGCTGTGGATTCATCAACATTGAACTTACAGCCAATGGCATGACGACTCACGTGGGGACGAAGCTTATCTAACGTGTACTTTCTCCCTAAGGCCAGTCACACACAACCTTCTTCTGCTTGGGGCCATTTTAAGGAGCCAAATCACCCACAGAAAGCACGAAAATGCAAGCAGCGTGGTTCTGGACGAGGAGGACACTTGCTCCCAGCCGCAACGAGAAGGCGGGGATGTCTTGCTGGCCTCAGCCAGGAACGAGTGCATCAGGCAACTCAATTTTTTTTTGCTTTGAATGCCCACCAAAAAGGCGGTGAGTACTGACTGTATGGTCATATATGCATTTCAGTGAGTAGGCGGATTTGCAAATGCGGAAGCTAACGACTGGCTGCAACCCAGGGAAGTCGTCACCATCAAGACGTCCTTTCTCCACACGCTCGCAGCCACGCCGCCCTGGCTCTGGGCCCCCGGGGCCAAATACCCTCGCGGAGGCCTCATCTCCTTTACCTGCACTCACACGCCATGGATCCTTCCTCCCAGGATGAAAACGACGTCCAGAGAAGCAACACTGCCCTAGCACACCCTCTCCCCGCCGAGGCGGCCACCAGAGCGGATGTGGCGGCGGAGCACGTGACTCGGGGCAGCCCGATTTCCGGTTCTGGGGGCCACGTGGCGGAAGTGAAGGGAGATGCAAGCTCTGTAATCGACGTAGTCTCTGCATGTGCTGCTGATTCCCCACCTAGGAAAACATGGAAAGGGAATGCGTGTTAGCAATGAAAAGACTTAATGTGAATGCTGCAGGCAGTTGGGAGCTAAAAGACGTGCTCAGGGCCCTTTAAGAGGACAGATTTTGACAGAAGTGCCCTGTCCCCCTATAGGTTTGTTTATGAGATAGCGCTTACTGTTCGTGTTACTCTTGAGCAACCTTCACCGTAGGGGCTAACATTTTTGTTTGCTCGTTTATTTGCAGTCCATTTGAAGTTTGTAAGCTGATGCTTCAGCTCTTGTGATACTTGGAAGGAGTCTTTACCAGTAGGCACTCGGGACTATTTGCACATCGCTAAGGTTTGGTGAAGTGGGCTGAGCTTACGGGTTGGTCTGCCTGGAGATCCGTGTCTGAGAAATGAGGGCCATGAGAGGGTTGAAGTGAAGTTCAGGTTGGCGGGCCTCCACTCAGGAGCGGAAGTCAAGAGCAGAGCCCCCACCAGGACCAAAGCGAATTCCGAGACCCACCTGCAGTCAAGCTTAAAGGCTAGGACTTAGGGAAAGAAAACCAAAAAGATAACAGGAGAAGGAAAGGAGAGAAGAGGCTGGAAAAAGAAAATGCAGGTATTGGGTAACTAAACACCCACTGAAAACTGTGTTTTCTCAGTGATGCTAGTGCCGTGGGTGGGCTTCGTCACCCTGGATACCTCTGTTGGCTTCATACAATACCTAGAAGCGCATTTGCCTATCCAGAAGCCATAGAATGACTGATGCCGGTGTGGAAAACTCAGGGAGAGCCTGTGGACTCCCACAACGGAAGTAATGAACCTCCATTGAAAGGCGCCTCTTCCCAGCAGCTGGAGGTGACGGAGGGTGTCCAGACATGTTCTCGCTCCCATGAAGCCCTGGTCCCTGCCTGCGTGCGTTCCGGTTGCAGTGGATGAGTTATCTCGTGGGGACTGCCCCACTTGCTTCCACGTTAACAGTGCGCAGCGGCCAGTGCGGTTAGCTCTAAAGGGTTCCCCTTAGTACAGTGTCATCTATCCGTGACGTTAGGAGGACCTTAAGAATTGTGGGCATCGTAAATTAAGTGAACCTTAAGTTACTCACTTTCAAAAACATGTCCTCATGAAAGTTTTCATGGCAGGAAGTTAGATGATAAAGGAAGAGAAAATAGCTCTGGCTGGTGTGGCTTAGTGAACTGAGCGTAGGACTGTGAACCGAACGATCGCCGGTTCGATTCCCGATTCCTGGTCAGGGCACATGCCTGGGTGGCGGGCCAGGCCCCCAGTTGGGGGGGAGTGCAGGAGGCAACTGATCAGTGTATCTCTCACACGTCGATGTTTCTCTCCCTCTCTTTCTCCCTCCCTCCCCCTCTCTTTAAAAATACATAAATAAGATTTTTTTTAGGGAGAGAAACATCCATGTGTGAGAGATACATTGATCAGTTGCCACCTGAGATAAATATTATTATTATTCTCATTTCCGCTTGCAGAAACTGAGGCAGTACCTTCCCGGCATCACGCTGCTATGAAATGGCAGAGGCTGGATTTGAACCAGGAATTTTGCCTCCAGAGTCCACTCTTCGTTATTATTTTCGTAATGTTAAATAGTTTTCACAACCACGGCTTTCAAACCTTCGCCTACGTGAGGGTCGCCCAGGGAGCTTGCCCAAATGCAGAATCCCGTGCCCCTCTCCCAGGCAATTTGATTCTGTAAGTTTGGTTTGGAGTCTAGGAATCTGCAACTTTTAACAGTGTCCAATCAACGGACACTGGTAAAGGGAAGCCTATATAGATCATCAATTTTTAAAACTAAACTTTGCATTGAAATATACCTATAACATATACATGGAAAATGCACACATGCTAAGTGTATAGATAGACTCATGGATATCCTCCGAGTGCGTCCACTCGTGTAAACTCCCCCGCCCCCAGCCCGAGATGGAGAAGCTTACCAGCGCCCAGAAGCCTTCCTCGAACTCTTTCCCGACCACTGCACGCCCAGGGCGACTGCCGTTCCAACTCCTGTCACTGGCCATTAGCTAAGTGGGGTCATACGGTACATATTCTGGCTCCCTCAGCTCAACATGTTTAAAAAAAAAGATTTATGTTTTAGAGAGAGGGGGAGGGAGAAAGAGAGGGAGAGAAACATCGATGTGCAAGAGAAACCTCCAGCAGTTGCCTCTTACACACTCCCAACTGGGGACCTGAACCCGTAACCCAGGCATGTGCCCTGACTGGGAATCAAACCGGCAACCCCTCAGTTCGCAGCGCACACCAGCCAGGGCTCCTCTCAACATGATGTTTGTGTGATTCATCTGCACTGTAGCATGTGATGGCAGTTCATTTACTTTCAATGCACTATAATGTTTTATTGTATAGGTAAACTATAATTTCTCCATCAAAAAATGATTGGCTGTAGCAATGCACATATGGGGCCTGACCTGTGGTTGGCACGTGACACTAACTTTTTAGGGCAGTTTCTCCATTCTGTCAACTACTTCACTTGGTGGTGACTACCGTGTCCCCTACTTGATGGCGAGCTCCTCGTGGGCATCTGCTATGCTCTCAGTGGAGGCCCTGGACGCAGTGCAGCATAGAACTTGGCCAGAACCGGCCCCTACACACTAAGCTTCCCACTGTGAGCACGCCTTTGTAAGAGGGGGGACTAGTCCTGACTGCCTCCTCAGGTGTGGAGACCCCGTCAAAGGAGGTACCTGGGAAGGGTCAGAGCTCCCTCCGTAGATGCTTCTGCGCCCTCGGGACAAAGGCCAGCAAGGGTTCCCATTGTCTCGGTGGTTCGTTTTCACTTCCCTTTCCACCCTACATGAGACGCGGACCCAGGGCCAGCACCCCCTGTGGAATCGTGTGTCGAGCCACTTTCTGGCCATTAATCTCTAAGAGTCTGTCAGGACCATTTGCATTAGCCCGTCTCAAAAAAACCCCAGCTGGGCCCCAGCGGACCAGAGGTGGGGCTCGGAAACTGTGCCGCTGTAGCCAGCTGGATGGAAGCTGAGTCTCCACGGTGTCCCAACGCCCTCTTGGACCAGGCCCTGTAGTGGGCCCTCTGGGCCCCAGCCAACCCTACTGTGGGGCTGTAGGACATCACGGGTGGTCACCAGGAAGGCATTTCCTCCCACCTTGTGATAGGTCAGGGGCCTTGATGGAGGCACACTGGCTGGAGAGTTACCCACTCCTGGCCCCCAGGCTTGGGTGGGCTGGAAACAGCCCCGCTGGGTCCTTGAACGGTGAACTTGGGAGGCTGGTGGGTCTCCGCGTGTGCATGTGCGGTGGAGGGTGGGAGGTGAAGCAGCAACTCCGAAGACAGACTGGGCTCCGCCCCGCCCCCTGCCTCCCCAAACACACAGGCTGTCCTTTCAGTGATGACCACGCAGCTTTCTTAATGGAACACAATCGCTGAACTTGGTACATTTCGAGCACTTTAGCCTTCCAGGACACCAGACTGCTGATGGAAACCGTCTTCCGTGGGCGCCATGTTAATGAGGCCGAATTTCATATGCTTGCAAACTTTCCCCCCGCCTCCTGCTGTATTACACCCCATCGTCCCCTCCCTCGATAAAAGGTTGCATCAGAGAGAGAGAGAGAGATTTCCATAATTTATAGTATGGGCATTTCACTGGGGACAAGCGCTAATCTGTACTTACCGATACATTTAAGAAAATGCATCCTCCCGCAAGCCTGCGCCATTTATGACTCTTGGCACAAACCGCAATGCTCAGTCTTCAATTAAGGGACACCTTAGGGTTCATTATCACACAGTCGCTCCCTGTGAACCATGCCAAATGCTGTTTTGGCACGGAGCTTGGAAGATGAATTAGAAGGAAGTCTTCTCTGTAATGCCCTCTCCCCAATTCCCATCCCCATCATCAGCATTTATGCCCTCCTCTTGCTCAGCCCCCTCCTCCTCTTCAAGTGGCTTTTACTATTCAATTTCTCAACGTCAGACTTGATTCTCTAGAGGTGTAGTTAAAGATGCCCTCTCCTGTTTGTCTTCCGGCTCTCACAGGCCTCAGAATGGCTGCAGATGGGCTGTTCTCCACACCCTTTTGGCCTAAAGGGGCCACAGATGCTTGTTCCCCCTCCTCTTAGAGCTTCGAGAAAAGAAAGGGACCAGAACTGGGAACACACCGAGCACGAGACACAGGAGGGCCCCCAGCAGGGCGGGCTCGTGCTCAGGTCGAGCGCTGGGTCCAGGGCCAGGTGCTTCCACCAACAGGAAAGGAAGGGGAGAAAAGGAGATGAAGGCTGAGCTTCATCCCTCAATCTCCTTCTGGTCCAGGGTCCACCCTATACCACCCACAGGGTCCTGGTATAGGACACCCACTATATGTTTTCTTAGTGGAAGCAGCAACAACAAAATGAGCACCTGGCAGGCACTTTCTAGCTCTCCCAGCAACCCAGCATCCCAGTGTCCCAGGGACAGAAGTGCCACCCACCGCACAGCCACGGGCCAAGTGCTGGGGACGGTGGGGGAACAGGTCGCAGGAGCTGCAGACGGAGAAACGGGCAGGCCACTGCGGGAGGCAGCAGCAGGTGAGGGAGGCCACCAGGGGTTTGTCCCGGGTTTTCGGGAGGGTGTGGGGGAGGGGCGGTGCAGACCGGTTCGGGAAGGGGGCCTGGCCTGCCCTGCTGGCCGGCCGCTGCTCCTGACTCCGCTCCTGACTCCGCTGGGCCGCACCGCAGCCAGAGAGGCGCTGATTCCTGACAGGTAAGAGAGAGGGGCTGACAGTGACCTAGGCTCTCGAATCGAAGTGTCAAATTATACAAGGCCATTAGAATAAAATTAGCTTGACGAGGTAGCTAGGAATCTGGGCCGTGCACAGACCGAGTTGGGTGGCGGGAGGGACAAGCAAATGGAAAGCAAACGGACTCGAAATACTTCGCCCACAAGATTCTTGTGGAAATTTTATTATGTAGAGTGTAAAATGAATTGTCAGTCAAATAAAAAGACCACTTCCTTTAAAACGACATGCATAAGATTTCCGACAGCCTTTTTTAATAGTTAGACGTTTCAAGCATTTATAAGGAAAACAAGAAAAAACAAACTGTAACTTTAGTATGTTTCAAACGGAATGTCTCCCAGGTCAATTAAAAATGCAAGAAAAAATAGCTTCAAGTCTGTTTTTCTTTCCTTTAAAAATACATGTTATCTGTACAAGATACACTACAGTAAACATTGTAAATATTATCCCTTTTATTAAATCAAAATTATTTAATTCATATTGTGGTTAATACTAGATTTATTTATTCATCTAGTTAATCTGACAAATATTAAAAAATATTTAAAAGAAAAAAGCAAAGAATGCTTTGGAATTAAAAAATAGTTACTACGCTTTTATGCGGTTTAATGTTCCACAGTGTTAAAAGTTATATTGAATTTCTTTTTAATATTAAAAAATAACAGTATATTTCTGAGAGAATAGAGAAAGGTCTTTTGTTTTGTCTTTAAAACAAGCTTGGAGGTCTTAGATACACAATTTCAAAGGTAATGGAGACATGAAAGAACATGCCAGACACGTGAACACATTTTATATTACCCTCAGAACTCTAGAAATCATACAAACCCACAAAACGCCCCGCCCAGGCCCTGTTGGACAGCAGTACGATTCTCTGTCTCAATTCAGAATTCACATAATTAATTACAATACATAATAGTTCAGCTTTTTAAAAAAATGCAATAAAATCAGACAGCCAAAGGTACAAGAAATTAGAAGTAAAACATTTAATGAATTTACACATTTAAGAACATTTAAATATTGTTTAAAAAATTTAAAAAATAATTTGTTACATACCACCTAAGACTTCCAAGCCACTTTCTGTTGCAACAGAAACTGTAAATAAAAAGACACGCAAAAAAAACAAAACAAAAACAAAAACACACCAGTTGAAATGTCACTGTCATGAGGCGCACTCTGCTGCCTGAATCTGCAGGTTCTGCTCCAAAAAAATACCGGAGCTTCCACATTTGAAATAACAAAAATTATCAGCAAGTTTAGTGACTAATTTCCCGATTTTTAGAAAATTCTGTTAATAGTGTTTCACAGAACAAAACAAAGGTTCTTCATCAAAATGTTTGCAAATCTAATAAAAACCTCTGTTACAAACAGGTCCCCATGCACGATGATTCCGGGGGTCTGCAGGCGCCGTCCTAGTGCTCCTGTGGGAGGGGGAGGAGGGGGAGAGAAGTCAGCCTGCGGCAGTGGCAGTGCCCTCTCGGGCCTTGTGTCCAGCCTAAGGCTCTGTGTCGGGGGGCGGTGACAGGGCGTCCCTCCCCTCTCGAGCTGCAGCCGGGCACGAGAGCCAGCGGTATCTCCCACCGTCCCCCCAGCTGGGGCTCTGCCCCGGCACAACCTCACTTGAACTGAGGGTCCCAGGTCTCTCTGTAGGGGTTACTGGGAAGGGGACAGGGGAGTGAGCTGGTGATACTTCTCCTCAGGGTCACCCACCAGCCGGGACACCTGTTTCCACAGCACCCCGGCTCAGAGGGCCAAGCTGGCATTGAGATGGCCAATCAGCTTTAGGTCTGGGGCCTCTGCTAAGCGACATGTTGTCCACGGGGAGCCGTGTAGCATCAGGTCCCCTGAAACATGCCCTGGGGGAGCCCCTGGACCCCTTCCCTCCATGAACACAAAATGCGTTTCGGCCTCTACTGGACAGAGCGCTCCAGGGTTCCGCGGGACGGAAAGTTCTGGTGCCGTGCCCTGCCCCGCCCCGCCCCAGCCCGCCTTCAGAGGCTGCGGAGCAGCTGGGTCACGCCACCCTCCCCAGGAGCGGCAGTGGCCATGAGCCTCACGGTCGCCGCTCACTGGGCCACGCTGGCCGGGGGTCATCTGCGCTTGGCATCCCCATCTACATTTGGGGAAACTGAGTGCCACTGGGCTCCCAACCAAGTCCTCTCCTCCGCTGGGTCAGGGTGGCTACACACCTGGCTGTGGGCCTGCGCCTGCCCTAGCGTCTGCCCGTAGAAGGCGGCCTGCTGTCGGTAGTACTCCGCCCAGGCCATCGTGTAGTCCGGCGGGGAGCCGGCCTGAGGAGCAGCACTGGCGGCGTGACCTGGTGGAAGGGGGAAACAGCGCTCATCAGGCGCGGGGTCGCACTGAGGGGAGTGAAGGACACCGGCAGGCATCCCTTCCTAGACTCGGGCGTCTGGAAGGGCGCCTGTCGCTCTCGCCCTCGGGATGTTGGTGACACCGGGCCACAGTGCTGGGGGCAAAAGTTCGGTTAGCCTTGCAGCCGCTCTCTGCTCCGCCCCACAAGACCCTCACGGGTGTCTTCTCAGAAGCCCGTTGTCCGCAGCAGTCTGCCTGGCTGGGGGCGTGGGGCAGGAGAAGCAGGACTGGGTGAGGGCTGGCGGGGAGCAGCACCTGGACGTGTACAGGGTGATGGCGACCTCCCTCCCTCAGTGATGACTGCAACACCAGGGCGCCTGTTTCTCTGATGGCCTTTGACCCGAGCTCTTCCGACTCGCCAGGGATACCCGAGACTCAAGCTGAGTGAGGCACCTCTTCTGCCAGCACCCGAACCCCCAGTTCTGGAACGCGCCCAGAGAATCCGGACTAACTTGAAATGATTCACCTGGGGTTTTTGGGTTGCTATTGTTCGTTTTCTCCCTCCATTTAAAAAAAAAGAAAGCGAGTTCACCTTCTTAAGGAAACGAGCTTACTTAAGAAAAACGAACACCTCAACACCTGTTCCAACCACAGGCCCCTGCCCGAGCCCCAGGGTCGTCTCTCTCCCCCTGCCCCGAGCTGGCCAAAAAGGCCCGGCAGCAGCCAGCAGGCAGGGGACAGCACACGGCCGATCCGCACCCTGGCCGTGCAGTTCTAAAAGGGACCAGAGCGGCAGTTGCTGGTGGCCCAGCTGAGGTGCCACGCCCCCTGGAATCCAGAAGGGAGAGAAAGGTGGAGGAGGGGAGGGGAGCGGCTGGTGCACCCCTCACGCGGACTCAGACGTGGGGGGCGTTAAAAGAGGTAACAGGCAGCCGTGGACAGAGAAGGCTGCAGGCGTGGGGGCTGGGGCAGGGCCTGGTTTTAGGAGGGCGGACGCACTCACTCTGCTTCTTGTAATAGTCTTCCCAGGCCTTGCTGTAGTCGGGCTGGCTGCTCTGCGGCTG
>PVKM010048864.1:0-11097 GCA_004027735.1 Carollia perspicillata
TGAGAAGTGTTTAAAAATAGAAATTGCTGTGAGGAGTAACAACTATTATGCCGAGCGTAGACGTCTTAATGTATGGCACCCGAACTGAATACCAGTGGGCCTCATTTGGTGGAGTACAAGATTTCTCCCTTACATGACTTAGATCCTAAATTTCTTCAGTACTGCTTATAATATTACATGAACATTTTTGGTAGTCTTATCTCACATTGGGTATCTCATATTCAGCTCTAAAATATCCATGCTTTTTTCCACATGATCAGCTCCCCTGTCAGATTGTCTGCCACCCTGAACCTGTAAAGCTGCTCCCTTCACCCTAATTCCTGTTGTTTACTCGTCTCTTAGTTTTCATCATGTTGATTTGGTTGAGCAGTCCAGCTTCCCAAGGTAATTTTGAACTTGAGTCTCATTTATGCTTTTAGTGAAACTCTTTCAAGCTGGCCTGTGCCTTTTTTGTACGTCAGTCACCCTTGATCTTTGTGTTGATCCTTGCTTTCTGGTACGTAGTACATGCCCCAGGATCACCTTGTACTTGCCCTGCCCCAAACTTGGAAGTCAGTAATTTCTCCAGGAGGTTTAAGGTTTCTTTTAGTGGAAATGGTATTTAGAAATCCAGGTTTGGGCTCTAAGGCTGTTCGTTGCTACCGGTGTCACTGATTCCAGACTCTAAGTGGTGAAGCTAGAATGCGATATAGATAAATAGACGAGAGAGAGAGAAAGAGATAGAGAGATTGATAGACTTCTAGTTCACGGCTAACATTGGAGGTTGTTTTCTTTTTTGTTTCTGTGCTCGTACCTCTTCTCTTACACCGACTTTCTGGGTCCTCAGTTACAGTAACATATTTACTTCTTTGCTTTACCCACCAATGTTTTTTAAGATGTCAAACTTACAGTTCCAAAATTCCAGTATTAATATTACTAACCATGAAACTTGCCAGTGAAATTCAGTTTCTTTGCAGTCCTTTTTATCATTAGACCGCACCCCACTCAGAGGGTACAGAGCACTGAGTTCAATGGTCATCGTGAAGGAGTTCTTTCCATCTGTGTTATGTAACTGAGGTCCGTTAGGTTCCTTCGTTTCTGTTTCCAGTGTTAGGGTTTATTTTTTCCGTTGTGATCTATGTAGTAGTTTGGATATGTAAAACATTTAACGTACCAGAATTACACTGAAAGGCATATTCAGAGAAGGCTCCTTTCATCCCTGTGCCCTGCACTCCGTTTCGCTCGTCCCCCGTGGGGAGCCACCCTCACTCACTCCTAATTCATCCTTCTTGTGTGCCATCTTTGTGAATGTATAGATTTATAAATAAATAATTCGTCATTCCTGTGTACCCTCTTTGTAAATATGTACACATACATATTCACTATTATATACTTATTTATATATTAATATATCTTTATATTGTATATATTTATAATGTATGCATCATATATAATGTCTTGATTTTGATTTGCAGTCGAAATCTGGATATTATTATAGTACAGTAATTTCTGTGGTAGTACAGAAAAATCTCCTTTTTTCAAAGCCGTATAAGTACCCTCCCATATGGGTGCACCATTGCTGATTCAGTAGTTCCCATATGGATGCGTGTTTGGTTTGTTTCCAGTCTTTTGCAATTACTAATAATGCCAGTGACTAACCTTGTGAATATGTTGTTTAATATTTGCTGATGTGTATCTTCAGGGTAGAGCCTCACTAGTTGGTTTATCAAGTCATAGGGTGAAGGTATCTCTAATTTTGTTAGATTTTGCCAGATATCACTCTGCTGTGATTGTGCCGTTTTGCATTTCCGTCGGTAGTGTATGAGAGTGCTTCTTTCTTCCACGGCCTCACCAGTAAGACGTGTGGTTAAACTTTACAGCTTCTGGTGTGTGAATCATCGTTAGAGAGACTCTTCTCTCTTCCAGGTCATAAAGGAATTCTCTAGTGTTTTTAGAATTGGGATTTTTTAAAACATTTAGATGTCTTGTTCATTTAGGGGTTTCTACTGGCATGTGCTATAAGGTTGAGATCCAGTTCTATCTTTTACTAAATGACAATAGAATTACCAGGGCCATCATGTATTTTACAGTCTGTCTTTTCTCTGGCGATTTGAAATGTCACCCTAATCACGTACTAGATATCTGTACTTGGGTCTATTTCTCCCATTGGTCTTTCTTCACATTCTTTCATGACTTCTGTCTTTTATTATTTAGAGATACCTTACTGTGTATCTCTGTGTGTTTTTGATATCTGTAGGGCTAACTTACAGCTTTTCATTTGCAGTGGTTCCCTGGGTCCTTGATTTTATTTTTCTCCTGTAATCTTTAATCAATTCATGTAGCTTCATGGATGAATACCAGTTGATATTTTTATTCAATCCATATTAACTTTTATATGACATTTATGAGATTAACTTGTCCTGTCCAAGAATGAGATACCTCCCTACTTGTCCAAGTCTAGTTTTCTTCATTTCCAATAGTGACTTAAAGTTTTCCCCTCATAGCATTTACATATTTCTTTTTAAGGTTTATCCCTAGGTATTCATCTTTTTTGTTAAGTAGGATCTTCTCTCTCATTATATCATCTGACTGGATATTATTTGTGTATATGAAGGCTGTTGGATGTATTCATTTGAATTATTTTATCCACATGTAGTGATTTTTTAATTGACCATCTTGTGTTTTTATTTATCTCTCAGACTAAAAATTAAAATACTTTTACCTCTTTCTTTCCTATTTGTTTGCTTGTTACTCTTTTCTTTTATTTCTTTTATCTGATTACATTGGCTAATACCTCAAATTCAATAATAAATATTAGGTAGAAAGTGACATCCTTGTCTTTTTTTTCTTATTTTCTTTTTGTTTTTTTACTTTACAGGGAATTTCTCTACTGATTCTCTTTATATAAAATTTTGGATTTGGGGCCAAGTTGTGTATATATTTTATCATGTAAATTATTTTCAACTCCTATTTCATTACTTTTTTGTTTCCTAAAATCAATAAAAAGTGTTGAATTTTGTTGAGTGCCTTTTAAGCATCTCTGGAGATGATCGTATAATACTCCTCTTCGGTGAGTATCTAGTATTGCAGTAGATGATATCAGTGGGTTTCCCAGAATTGAGCCATCCTTAGTTCCTGGAACACATACACTTGACTGTTATGTGTTACTGTTTAATGTACTGTAGAATACTATTTGTACCTACTTTATTTAGATTTGAATTCACACAGCCTCAAGAGTTTGAAAGCTTTCACCCTGGTCTTTCTAAAGCTTGTTACCGTATATACCATCTGTTGTCGTTGTCCCTCCTAGAATTTTCCAAAGGATTGGTATCATAACTTCTTTTATATACGTCACAGTTTGAAGACCATTCAATCTTTCTTTAAAAACTAGAGTGCAAAATAGAAGTTCAGTCATTATATCTTTCTCTGTCATGTATTGCTTTTATTTATGTCTCTACAAGCACTGGACCAGAATTCCTTTCTGTTGCTGAATGTAGCCCCCAAAATCCCTGAGGTCTTAAAGCCTATCTGCCATATTCAGAAACTCAAGCTAACTCCAGGCTCTGGTGTTGCCGTCATGAGTCACATTGATTTGGAAGAAAGTAGATACGGGTTTGGTTCAGGAAGTGCAATAGTCATTTTTTCTCAGTTTTTCTGTGAAAGATGTGTAGATTCTGTCTGTTCTAATATGCCCAAGGGTATAAAGTAAATTCTTGATTCGTCCCAATGGTGCCCTTTTCATTCATTTTACATCCTTATTACTTTAGTGTTGAAATATATTTATTTTATCAGTATTTTTCCAAACTTTTTCGGAAAATATTTTTGTTAATTTTTAAAGGCTATCCTCTTACTCTCGTAAGTTTTCTTTATTATGTATTTACTATGTGCATACATATAGAAGAATATATATGTTGTTGGGAACTGTCCTGCCTGGTGTCAGGAGCTGTAACCTTGCCGACAGGTGGGAAGGTCCCACGGCTAGGGCTAAGTAAAGAGACCTCGGGACCATAAGCCACTAAGGAGACAAAACTTATCTTCCCCGCAGGGGCTCAGCCTCTGCCCCCTCTACTTCATCCTTCCTGGCCCCTGGAGGATGGCTGGATTGCCAGTGACAGGTAAAATTCCTCAAGGAAAGAACAGCTTAGGGACAACTTTCCTAAGAAAGGCACAACTGTGAAGGGACCATCAGGGAAGGACTTGGGGGACTATAGAGAAGGGGCAAAAGACCTGAACCCCTTGGCTTTGCCACATCCTGAGTCCTCATTCTATCTGTAAAAAGTCTTCTAATCTCTTGGCTGCCTTGCTTCCCCCGCCTGACTCGGGCCTGAAACAATGCCAGAGGTGGGTGCAGCCCTGTGCAGGAATGGGCAGTTCCTGGGGGTGATCAGGCCTGAGAAAGAATGCACTGAATCCTGTGAAACCTGCTTTGCTAAGAATGCCCTCAAGTCAATGCATACTAAATGTTTAGGGTCCAAGCACAAAATGAGTTTGTTTCCCCAGGTTTTATGGCCGATTGGTGTCACTCTGTCTGCCAAACTGTGACTCAAAAGGACTGTCATGATCCCAGAAATGTTATCTGTAAACCATATCTCCTTTCTTTGATAGGTATCCCTATGCAAGCTAAACTCAATAAAAGCCCAAGGACAAAGACGCTCAGGGCTCTTCTCCTCTGAGAGATTAGCCAGCCTTTTCTCCCCAAGCAGATCATGTTTTGGTAGTCTTCTTCTCATCCACAGCAGCTGGGGGGCTCTGTGGGATGGAGTTACCCCACAAGAGGTAGCATATATATCTTCAATGTAAAGGTTAATATAATGAATACCAGTGAACCCAACCCTGAAACTAGCAAGTTACAGAAAACTTGCATTGGTGTTGTGCTTTCTCATCCTGTCCCCCATCTGAGTCCTTCACTAGCTTCATTCTCCTGCTTAAACAAAAAGGTTTATTATGTATTTATATGTCCCTATAAAATATCCTGTTCAGTTTTGCATATTTTTGAGCTTTATGCAAATCAGATCATATTTAATGTAGTCTTCTGGGCTTGTGTTTTATATTTTATTTTTATTTTTTTATTATATTTTATCAATTATGGTATCACAGTTGTCCTGGTTTTTTCCCCTATGCTCCCCTTGCCCCCCTCTACCCTCTCAGGCAGTCCCCACATCTCTATTCATGTTCCATCAGTCATGCATATGTTCTTTGGCTTCTCCGTTTCCTGTACTGTATTTTACATCCCCATGGCTATTCTGTAACTACCTGTTTGTACTTCTTAATCCCCTGGCCTCTTCACCCATTCCGTGACACCCCCCCTCCCATCTGGCAACCATCAAAACGCTCTCCATATCCATGATTTCTGTCTCTGTCCTTCTTGATTGCTTCTTGTTCTTACTGGTTATGTTTTTAGATTCAATTGTTGATAGATATGTATTTACTGCGATTTTGTTGTTCATAGTTTTGATCTTTTTTTTTAAATAAGTCCCTTTAACATTTCTTATAATAATGGTTTGGTGATGATGAACTCCTTTAGTTTTTCCTCCTCTGGGAAGCTCTTTATTTGCCCTTTGACTCTAAATGATAGCTTTGCTGGGTAGAGCAATCTTGACTGTAGGTCCCTGCTTTTCATGACTTTGAGTATTTCTTGCCATTCCCTTCTAGCCTGCAAAGTTTCTTTTGAGAAATCGGCTGACAGTCTTATGGGAATTCCTCTGTAGGTAGCTAACTTCTTTTCTCTTGCTGCTTTTAAGACTCTGTTTTTATCTTTAACCTTTGGCCTTATAGTTACAATGTGTCTTGGAGTGGCCCTCTTTGGGTCTATCTTGTTTGGAACTCTGAGCTTACTGGACTTGCATGTCTATTTCCTTCACCAAATTAGGGAAGCTCTTTTGCATTATTATTTCAAATAGATTTCCAATTTTGTGCTCTTTTTCTTCTTCTTCTGGCCCCCCTATGATGTGAATGTTGGGCCACTTGAAGTTGACCTAGAAGCTTCTTACACTAGCCACATATTTTTTGGGGGGGGTGGGGGCATTCTTTTTTTCTTTTTCTTGTTCTTATTGGTTGTGTTTTGCTTCCTTATGTTCCAAATCATTGATTTGATTCTTGGCTTCATCCACTCTATTGTTGTTTCCCTGTAAATTGTTATTTAAATTAGTGTATGCTTCATTTCCGACTGGATCTTTTTTATACTATTGAGGTCCTAAGTTCCTTGAACATCCTTATAACCAGTGTTTTGAACTCTGCATCTGATATTGCTTGTCTCCATTTTGTTTAGCTCTTTTTCTGGAGTTTTGAGCTATTCTTTCATTTGGGCCATATTTCTTTGTCTGCTCATTTTGGCAGCCTCCCTGTGTTTGTTTCTATGTATTAGGTAGAGCTGCTCCCTGTCTTGGTAGAGTGGCCTAATGTAGTAGGGTCCAGTGGCAAAGCATCCCCTATCACGCAAGCTCGGTACTTGAGATATGTCCTTCATGTGGTCTGAGTACACCTTCCTCTTGTAGTTGATCCTTGATTGTCATTGGCAGGTCACCAGGAGGGTTTTACCCAATCCAGTCAGCTACAAGGAATGGCTATGACCACTGACCACCAACCTCTGCCCCCTGGAGGATCAGCTGTGCAGGGGCAGGGTGGTGATGTTCCAGTGTGGTCTGTAGCTGTCCACTGGGTGTGCTGTGGGGTTGCCCCAGGTGGTGCAGGCCAAGGTCAGTCCCTACCTGTGTTTTGCCCAGGGCCACCCTGCCTGAGCTATAAAGCAACTGGAGAAGGCTGCCTCTTGTGCTGGGTTTGGAGATTCCCAAGTGAAACCAAGCTGTGAATCTAGTCTTGTTGCCTCCAGTGGCAAGGCTGGGACCACAGAGCAAGAGGTACAGGGGCTATGGCCTCACCGAGGCTGGCTGCTGCTTGTTTGATAGGATTTAGAAAGTTGTGTAGCGTGAGCCAAGACCAGCCATTTATATGGAAAAGCAGCTTTGATAGGCCTGTATGTTGGCTGGGACAGAGTCTCTGAGGATCTGCAGAGTGGGACACAAACAGTGTTAGCCAGGTTGATGGAATCTTAGATACGGCACCAGCCTGTTCCTCTGTGGCTCCAAGCAGGGAGTGCTCAGAAAAGGAACAGTGGCCTCTGTTCGCCTGCTCTCACCTTGATGCCAGGTACTTCATTTCCTCTCTGTTTGCCACTTGTGCCTTTCAAGCTGCTACTGTGGTGCCAGGGCCCAGAGGGAGTTTGAGTAACTGAGTAAAGAACCCATAAGAGGAGCTGCTTGGGACTCCAGAAATTTCTTCCGCTGACTCAATCCCTGCTAGTTTTTGCAGCCAGAAGTTATAGGGACTTCTCTTCCTGGCACTGGAACCCTGGGCCAGGGGGCCTGGTGTGGAGCTGGGGCTCCTCACTCCTGAGATTTCCCTCCTGAATTTTTATCTACCACACGTGGACGTCGGACCAGCCCGTTCCGCATCTCCACCCCTCTTACCAGTCTGGATGGATGTGGTTTCTTTAATTCCGTAGTTGTTGGACTTACATTCAGCTCTATTTCTGACAGTTCTGAGTGATAGTGATATTTTAGTTGTAATTTTGATGCGGTTGTGCAAGGAGGTGAACCGTGTTTACCTACACCGCCATGTTGCTTGTGTTTTTTTTAAATAATGGCTTTATTAAGACACAGCTTACATGCCATGGAATTTATCCATTGAAGTTTACAGTTCAGTAGTTTTTAGTATACTCACAGAATTGTGCAACCCTACCCAAATCAAATTTGGTACATGTTCATTACCCTAAAAAGAAACCCCATATCTATTGGTAGTTACTCGCCCATTTTCCCCTCTAGCCATAGGCAGTGGGTAACCTTTTTACTGTCCCTTTAGATTTGCTAGTTCTGGGATCATATAATGTGGTGGTTTTTGGCTGGCGCCTTTCACTCAGCATAACGTTTTGAAGATTCATCCTTGTAGTAGCATGTATCAGTGCTTTCTTTTTTTATGGCTGAATGTATTCCATTGTATAGACATGTTTTGTGTATCCACTGAAAAGTTGGTAGACATTTGGGTCGTGTCTGCTTTTGGCTGCTGTGAATAATAATGCTACCGTTAACATTCAGGTACAAGGTCTATGTGGACTTGTGTTTCCATGTCTCTCGGATGCACACCTGGGAGTGGAACTGCTGGGTCACGTGGTGTACTAGTTAAGGCAGCAGGCGGGAAACTCAGACAAGAGGTGAAGTGGCAGTCCCGAGTCTGAAACCTGTAGCACAGCCCAGCAGGCTAGAGACTCACTCGGGATTTCTGTTACAGTTTTGAGGTAGAGTCCCATCTTCTCCAGGAAACCTTGGTTTTCACTCATAAGACCTTTTACTGGTTGGATGAGGTCCACCCACATTGTTCGGGACAGTGTTCTTTACTTAAATTCAACTGACTGTAAATGTTGATCGCATCTACAAAATGTCTTCACAGCAGCATCTCTGCTAGTGCTTGACCAAGCAGCTGCACACCCAAACCCAGTCAAGTTGACTTGCAAAGTCAGCCGTCTCATAGAGTAACTTTATGTTCAACCTTTTGAGGACCTGCCAGACTGTTTTCCGAAGCAGCTGTACCCTTCACATCCCCACTAGCAGTGTGTGAAGATTCTGGTTTCTCCACATCCTAGCCATTCTAGTGTCAAGTGGTGTCCCTTTGTGGGGATTTTCTTTCTAAAATTTAATACTATTTTTCTAAGATTTATCTGTGTTTTCACATATAGCTCGTCATTCATTTTACTGTGGTGTATATTTTCTTGTGTTAATGTACCACAGTTGGTTCATTGTTCTATTATGGATAATTGGATTGTTCTATTATGGATAATTGGGGTTTTTTTATAACTGTTCACTTTTATAAATAGAATATTCTTGTACAGATGTGCAACGGTTTCTCTAGAAAATATGTGTATATCTAGAGTGGACTTGCTGGGCTGTAGGGTACACAACACTCGAGTTTACAGGATAGCGACAGCACGTTGTCCAGGCGGCTCCGTCCGTTTGCACTCCCATCATCAGTGAGTAAGATTTCTGTCAGTGCACGTTTCTCTACCCCTGGGACTCGTCAGACCTTCTACTAGTTTCATGGGCTTCTCAATTTATGTTTCCCATATTACAATGAGATTGGGCATATTTTTATAGGTTTATTAGTCATATAATTGTTTTTTGTTGAAATGCTTATCTTCGTGTCTTTTGCCCATCAAAAAAAAATTGGATTATTTTCTAATAGAGGTGTATGCAGATTCTTTGTATATTCTAGACATTAATCTCATATCAGTTATATACTATATGTTTTGACATCTTTTTTTTAACTTTTAAAGATTTTATTTATTTATCTTTAGAGGGGAAGGGAAGGCGAGAGGGAGAGAAATATCAATGTATGGTTGCCTGTCATGCGTCTCCTGCTGGGAACTGGCCTGCAACCCAGGCATGTGCCCTGACTGGGAATTGAACCGCGATCCTTTGGTTCACAGGCCCGCGCTCAATCCACTTTTTTTTTCTTTTATGGTGTAGTGTGATGAACAGAAGTTAATGATTTTTAATGTAATTTGTCGTTAATGCTATAGTTTTTACCTATTGTATTTTAAAAAACATATTTACATGTTTAACCATCTCATTCTTGTGGCTAGGCATATTTATTATAATTTTTCTCCCATTCCTAAAACAAGTAGCTTATCCAAATCAGTAGGGATTTTCCTCAATATATATAACTTTTTTATTGCTTAGACATGTCAGAGAATGGAAAAGATCAGACAAACATCACAGGGTGGTTCGTACTCCAGGCCCGTGCCAGGCCTGTGCCTTAAGTTTGGTTAGTGAAATACTTTATAGCTCTTCTAGATGGCAGATGATAGTTAACACATAAAAACTGTGATTCGCCAACATATTCATTCCTCATGTAACAAAACTTATATGAATGAACATGGTGCACATAATTAAGAGACTCTACTCTCTGTGTTAAGCCATTAAACACAGAGACAAATATTTTTTTAAAAATTAGGTGTTTTTTTTTGTTTTTGTCTCAACTTAGGAAGAGGACCACCAAGCCCGGGTAGAAGAGGCAATCACCCGCATGCTTGTCTGTGCCCTGAAAACCGCAGAGGATCCGCACAGCACCAGGGCTTGGCTAAACCCAACGGAGGTTGGTAGGCCGCTTCTGGTTTCCATCATGACTGTTAGCTTCCTGTAGGACATCAACCCTGACCAGATTTATTTTCCAGTTTGTGTAACCACTCTAAAAGGGTTTTCTTTTTCCTTAGGTTGAGGACACATCTTATGAAGTCAATTGCCTCTACTTAAATAGAGCTGTTTCTGCCTTTTTCAATCATTGCAGAGCATCTAAGACGGCAGAAATCCAAGCACTCAGAACAAACGGAGAGTGCATGAAACAGGAGGAATTAAATGTGCACAGCCTCGTGGAGGTAGAGCAAACAGGGAGCCAGAACTTAACCTTGGGAACAGTAAAACAGAAGACAGCAAGTCCCTTCGGCCCTGCTCTGGCTCCTGTACTACCAAGCTCTGAAGAGCCGCCTTTGGAAAGCGGAGACATATTTAGAAATTATGGTAAAGACTTGGTTGGCAAAGATGGAGACCACTTTGAAAAATTACACTGCACCAAGAGGCAGCAGACAATGAGTGAGAGTGAGAATGCAGTTGTTGAGCCAATTGCTTTGAATAGCGCTGGGGCCCCGTCTCAAGCACGCGTGTCTACAGACGACTTGCTGGACTGCTTGGTGCATCCACAAGTAACCAAGATAGTGGCACAGCTTCTGATACAAGGAAGAAGTTTGCGATTATAATAGAAAATGACTTTTTAAACAGCATTTAAAAATATTTTTTAAATAGTATGGTTTTTAAATAAAAGATGAAAAGCAAAAAGTCTGTTTGCACGAGTTTGTAAATATACTTATTCTTACCTAGTTAAATACCGATCTCTTGCCACCTTTCTGCATGCACATTGCTTGTTGGCCAGATTGGCTCTTTATTGTTTGTTAGGCCTCCTTTCCGTGCCTTTTCCTTTCTTCTCTCATCGCGTCCCTTCAGCCCATTTCAAATGTGAGCCCCAGATGTTCTCAACAGGAATCAGTCTCTTCATCAGCTTTAAGCAGGGGTCAGC
>PVKM010048865.1:0-11090 GCA_004027735.1 Carollia perspicillata
GAAAGAAAGAAAGAAAGAAAGAAAGAAAGAAAGAAAGAAAGAAAGAAAGAAAGAAAGAAAGAAAGAAAGAGAAAGAAAGAAAGAAAGAAAAGGGGGAAAAGAAAGAAACTCTTTTATATGGTTGCACGATATAAAAAACAACAAACATAAATTATTTACATTTCTATATACTAACAATGAACATGAAGAAATCAAAGTAAAAAACAACAGTATTTAAAATTACTCCTAAGAAAATGAACTACATGTGCAAAGGTCTATTCAGAAAGTATCCAGTCATGTAATATAAAAATTAGAGACATTTATTGAAGAAGATGCAAGATACAAGAAACATTGTACATAGGACAATGACACCTCAGTTCTCTTCAGGGTAGGCACCTTGGGACCTACTTTATGTTCATTGGTAGAAGTTTGAATCAAGTCATTAGCAACAGCAGCACATGTTCCTTCTGCTATGGTAGCAGAAGCCAAAGAACAAATTTTGTCATGGCATGTTTTGTGCCAAGATCCTGCACCAAAATCTCAGATACAGTAGTTTTTGGAGTCCCCAGATCAGCTTCTAATTCACAAACTGTCAGTTGCTAATTTTGTTGATTGCAGCCTGTATATGTTCAACATTCTTAGGTGTTCTGCTTATTGTAGGCCTTCCAGAACTTGGATCACTATCAACAGACTCTTGATCATCTTTGGAGCATTTGTGCCACACTTTCATTTGCACTGTATTCATTGCATCATCCCCAAAAGCCTCCTGAATCATCTGAATAGTTTCCATGGTAGAATGTTCAAGCTTAATGCAAAATTTAATGCAGATTTGTTGATCTACTTGCTCAGTCATTTTGAATGTGATGGCCACACAGCACGCATGCTCACTCAATTACATTTATCACCCCCACTGACTAGTACAGTGAAGTCACCATTGTTCATGCATGTGCATTCCAGTCCACTCTCCTTAGCAGCTAAATTATATCAATGTCATGCAAACCATTCTCATTATATTAACAATATTAACTGTGATTATTATTGTTGGCTGGACATTTTCTGGATGGACCTCATATATTTAACAAATATTTATAGAAATTTTATGCTAAAGTTGTAAAACACTGATAAAAGAAATAAAAATATATATAAATAAATGGAGAGAAATATCATGGTCATGGATTGGAAGGATCAGCATAGTAAACGTCATTTCTTCACAAATTAATCAATAGATTTAATTCAATTCCTATAAAAATCTCAGCAAGGTTTTTCATGGATATAGTCAAGTTTATTCTAAAATTTATATAAAAAGGCACAGGCCCTAGAACAGCTATAGGTATCTTGACAAAGAAGTCTAAATTGGGAGAAATCACTCTGGCATTGAGGTTGACTGCATAGCTATAATAATCATGACAGTGTGGTATTCATGGAGGCATAAACACGTGCAAATCAATGAACCAAAATAGAGAATTCAGAGATAAGCCCACACAAATTTTTTATTTTATTTTATTTTATTTTAGCAAAAGAGCAAGTACAATACAACAGAACAAAGGCATTCTTTTGAGTAAATGCTGCTAGAGCAATTGAACATCCACAGCAGAAAGATAAGCCTCAACCAAAACCTTATATGTAACACAAGTTGAATTCAAAATGGATTATAATCTTTAAAATGTAAAACTGTAAAACTTCAGAAAAACCTAAGACAATTTTCAAGATCAGGGAAAATAGTCTTACACCTTCTACCAAAACAAACCAAAAAGGAAAAATTAATAAATCAGACCTTGTAAAACTAAAAATGTTTGCTTTGTAAAAGATTATATAAAGACAAATGAAAAGAGAAGCTACAGAATGGGTAAAAAATACTTGCAAACCACATATCTGACAAAGAACTGATATCTAGAATATATTTTTAAAATGAAAACAATTATAAAATTATTAAAAATTAATGCTTTAATGGAAAATGAGCAAAGGATATGCACAGATATTTTACCAAAGAGGATGTATAAATAATAAACACATGAAAAAATTTCAACATAATATGTACTATGAGGAAAATTCAGATCCAAACCACAATGAAATATCACTATACATATATCAGAATGGTTAAAGTAAAAATATGGTGACATCAAATGCTGGCAAGGATGCAGAGAAGCTGGACCACTCATACATTATTTCTGAGAATGTAAAATGGTCCAACCACTCTGAAAAAGTCAGACAATTTTTTAATAAAATGAAACATGTAATTACCATATAACCTAGCAATTTTACTCTTGAGCATTATCCCAGAGGAAAGTTATGTTCACAGAAAAAACCTATCTGTGATGTTTATAGCAGCTTTATTTATAATAGCCAAAAACTAGAAAAAACTTGGTATCATTCTATGTGTGAACAGTTCAACAACCTGAAGTAACTATTACCACACGTACCATGTGTGGGCCCCGAGAAAAAAAAACTCTGATGGGAACCACAGGAAGGAATTTATCTGCTGAGATGGACTCCCCATGGTCAGCCGAAGGCCCAAATTTTATAAATGATAAGAACCTAGCAACCATTTACTGCCAGGGGTGTCTGTATTCCGCATCCCAGGAAGAACCACTGACAACTCTCATCTGCCAGCATTATTCACTGCTTGTTTACACTGTCTGAATCAGCCTCTGTGGAGAAACCCTGGTTTGCCTTCTACCAAGGCACTGAGACTTTCCTGTCTAATCAGAATTGCTCAATTTGGATACCTCATTTGCATCAGACTTAATTGGGAACCTGGGCAGGAACTTCTGCTTTACAAGGGGGCCTCCCCTTGCCACTGTGGAACACAGCTTAGGTTGCTACCTGAGTCTGTGTCTCCTGCGCTGCAGCTCCATTTTGCTCGAATAAATGCTTTTTTACTTCTTTATTGCAATCTAAAATTAATTTTGGTTTACACTTGTGACACACATACTATGTAATACTATGCAACAATATAAAAGGAAAAACTATTGATAAAATTTGGGTGAAACTTTAGAATTTAGGCTAAATGAAAAAAATTACCCCCCAAATTACATACTGTATGATTCCACACACAACATATGTATACATGTGTGTATATGGGTGCATGTGAATACTTTTTAAATAATAAAATTTTAGAAAAGAAGAACAAATTAGTGGTTGCCATGGAAACTGGAATAAGTTAGTCACCCGGCACTATCACACTCAGCAAAAGAAATACTATGTTGTAATTCATTATCGGGAAGGATGAATCCTCCTGCTCATTAGTCTCAGAGGAAACTGCTTTCTTGCAAACTTGGACACAGCATACTCTCCTTCATCCTCCAGGACCGCTAGACACAAAATTAAGATTAAGGAAGACCTTACTGAAGCTTAGAATAAAAAGATTGAGACTCTACATATGTTTTCTGCCTGGAATCCACAAGGATAGAACAGGCTGAGTGGTCTCTCAAGAGCAAGGTGCCTGATGAGACAGACTATTTCATTTTTAATGATTGGTTCTGCTCTTGTGTGAAAAGCCATTACCACTTCATGTTTAGGAAAGCCTGATTATTGCTGCCTTGTGTCTGCAGGGATGTAAGAAATTAAGAGTTAGTTGGTGTGCCCACACAGACCTCTGAGAGCTAAAAAGAGAGAAAGAGTTCTTCTCAGAATGAAGTTGAAGGATTGCCCAGTGTAAATGTGTATCCTGGGGTAAATTTGTGAAAGCCAGCCACCCCTTCCTACGCTGAGGGTGTCACTCTACAGCCACTCACAGAGCTTCAATGACTAAATTCTCTGTCTTACCTACCTGACAAATATTTGTTTTAAGGAGGTTTAGCTTGAGGCTTCACCTTTTTAGTCTCTCCTTGGCCCCAATCCTCATCCAGGCAGATCTAGGTAGGTACTCCTTCCTCTCTGCTCTCTGCACTTTTGCATATGGTAGCTTAATTTTTAAAAAATAGATGATAATATAACATGATAGATAGATGAAAAATAGATAAAGAGATAGATAGATAGATAGATAGATAGATAGATAGATAGATAGATAGATAATAGATAAAGTATCTTCCACTGGACAATAAACTCTTATAGAGAGAAGATTCTTTCATATTTACATATTTACTTCTGGCTCAGATGATTGCTGAATGAATGAATATATGAATTCAAGAGGGATTTTAGAGCCAAAGAATCAAAGATGAGTGAAAATGCCTTCAAAAGGCTTTCCCCATATCTATTTTTAAATATAACAATTGTTCTTAAAGCCTTTGTTGAAACTTCCATCACAAGTAAGATTAGTTTCTAAGGCTCTCGGCGTGAATTTTCCAAGATTCATCTCATAAAGTAGCACATGACTAGACACAACTGAATGAACGAACTGAACTCTTCCCATCCCTCCTCCCCACATCCTATGGCAAAAATTGTGATGTTGTGCTTTCTCTTTTGCCTACATTTTCCTTCCACATACCTTAAAGTAATTAGACCATAATATGAATTAATCATTTTCCAAATTTCCTGTTCTTAAAAACTAAAAAGTATGGCCTTAATTAAAAAGAACAAAAGGAAAAAAGAAAAATATTCTCATTCTTTTAAAAGCTGAATACAACTTGAAAATTCCTTATAATCAAATTCTATACACACACAAAAATTATTCTTTTGAAGCTAGTGTTCTGTACTCTCTGAATCAGATTAGCATTTATGGCTAGTGTTTTTTCTTAACTATATGAAATCATTCTTTTAAAAATGAAACACTATTAAAACCCTACTAGCAAGATCCCAGGCAGGGACTTTTGAAATTTCAAGTTCTTGATTTATTTATCTACTGTGATATTTCCACCATATTGATCTCTTTAGCAGTTCTCAGAAAAAAAAACTATATTTTCTTTTATACTCCTGTGTCTTTGCACACACTATTTCCTTTGCCAAAAATATCCTTTTCTTGTTCCTTATCTTCCCAACTTTCTTGTTCTAGCAAAATCATTCCTATCCTTCAAGTGACAGAATAGATGATGTTTAATCCAGGCCTCCTTTCCTGACCATTCCCTTTATGGTGTCAAATTTGATTTAGATGTCAGGTGCTTTCATTGGCGCAGCTGTCTGCATCTTTTGTAGCTCAATCCCTCTGTAATGTCACCACCTGCTATTGTAATACCACTGTCTTACTCTTGTTTTCAATAGGTGACAAACTTCAAGGCAGATACCGAGGCACAGTCTTCACAGTATCCTCAAGAGCTAGCATTCATTCAGTAGGGTGGCATAGTTATCTAAAGAAACAGATCTTTATTGAGGGACATGAATAAGCACTAATGAATGATAAAACAATTGAAACTGCAGACAAATCTTAAAGAAAATGTTGGAAGGAATTATTATGCTAGCTCAACAGCTTTTCCCCTCATAGATGCCTGTGATTGTGTTTTCTGTGTATAATTTATATAATTATATTTCCCATATTTTGTCTTGGAGAAAATTGCTCTAAATTTAATTTTTAAAAATTTCCTGGAATTCAGTCACTTAAATATGTTTTGAAAACCAATATCCTCATCCATTTCTTTTCTCCACCATCAACTCTGTTCTGGGTACACTTCTTTCTGACCTGAGCTTCATCTATAATCTTTAAATATGAAACAACTGTAATTATGGAAACCTTATCTTCTTATAAGAAGATTATTCTTACTCTTATTATCAGTCTCAGCTGCAAAGTCTGTAGAAAGAACAGGCTTCTGGGGTAAAACTAAGTATTATAGACATATAAAATCAATATCATAGGTGTGTAATAAATATGCCATCTCATCTACTTCTCTAGGGAATAAATTTCCAATAGATGGAAATTTATTCCCTAATAAATATTTGAAAATTTATTTCCAAATAAATTTCCAATTTTTCTTTACATATTAAAGTCTCACATAGTAATATACTTCCAAAAGGTGTGTACAATACCAGTGTGTGTTATTGCTGTTTGTTCATTGGGGGAATAATTTATTTAAAATTCAGTGTTTCTGTGTGACCCTGGAGAATTCTCTTTTGTCATTGTGAAAGAGCTATTAAAGTACCCCACATAGCTGGCATTAACATTGGTGATCACTACCACCCATCTAATACATGTAAGAACTATGACCAAGGGCATACATAGCCATTGAGATGACTGACAATCTGTCGAAAATTATATAAAAAATGAGAATGGGAGAGGTGGCCATGATGGTGGTAGTGGTGGTGGAGGTGGTTGTAGCACTAGAAGAAAAGGTGATGGTGATGGTGGTAATGACCATGATCATACTGGTGGTTTTGGTTACAGTGGTGGCAGTGTGATGATATTAATATGAGCTGTCACATTAGTTGTTGTTGCTGGTGGCAATAGTAATAAGAGAGTGGTAGTGATTGTGGTGATGGTGGTGGTAGTGGTAGTAGTATGGTGGGAATGGTGGTGATGGTTTGAGGAGTCATTTTGGGTGGCGATAGTAATGGTGATGGTGGTAGTATTTATGGTAAACAGTGGTGGTGCTGGTGATAATGGTAGCAGTGGTATTCACGGTTGTTTCTCAGGGTGACAGTAATGGTGGTGGTAGAGATGGTGGTACTGCTCCTCATGTTTCAGAGGCTCAGCACAAGACTAACAGGGGTGACTCTTGAACAAGCCCCTGACAATTCTTCTTTTGAAATATCCAAGAGAAACCGAATAATCAGCCAACATTAAGAAATAGTCTTCCATTTACACATGGGTAATACAGTGCCCGGAAATGTGCCTCGGGTCCTTTAAAATCACTGCTTCCTCAGGACTATCTGGCATGTGCTCTTCTCTCCCAGCCCTCAGACCGCACATACCAAGATCGTTTTTCCACCCCATTATTTATGTGGGGAACTCAAACCACATGCCGCTTCCTCTCAGAGAGCTCCCCTGCCACCAACCCCACAATGTTTCCAAAGACTTTCCACTCGGCAAGTATTTATCACAGTTTTAAACTCCTTACCTACCTACCTCTCCAGTAAATAAAAGAAAATCCTAGAAGACAGGAAAATACTGTACTTTTTCATCTCTATATTCCTGGGATCTAGCACAGGGTGTGAAATAAATGTTTGCTGAATCCCTGCCCAACAGAAAGACGGTACCTCTCCGAGAAGATGGCGTATTTCTTTGAAGGGATGAATCATGTCTTTTCCATCGTAGTTTCTGCTCATTTCCCAATGTCTGGAATATTGTATATTGAATTTGGTCATAGTGAAGAAAAAATAAATTTAAAAGATAGATTTAATGTCCATTTGACCCACCAAATAACACAGAAATAGGAGGCGATATTAATATCTTCCGGTCCCCTCCATTCCTAAGACTCAATGGTGTGATGCTGGTGATGTCTAATTACAGGTGAGAAGGAATGCTGAAACTCAAAGATGCCTTACCACAGTCTCCCTTCATTTCAGGAGCTGAGCCCAGGCCTTGTTACTCTTATTTCTCCCATCACAAAATCATGTTAACTTATAGCTCTTTTCTTTTGCTTTTTATGGGTCTTTTTTATAAGAAGTATTAAGTACTTCCTAGAACAATAATCCTCCAGTAAGACATAAAATTAATAGTAGTTACACTATGTCTGTTTTTAGGACTCACCTCCTCCCCAGTTAAAGCAGAGGCAGTCACCTTAGAAAGTAACACCTGCAAAGATAGAGAAAATAAATGATTTTGTCCAGATGGTAGGTAACATTTGGCATTTGCCAAAAGATTCACAAGGCCAGAGCCTTAAGTCAAATCTATTCCATCACACCTTTGCTTCAAGATAGACTGAAAACAAAAAATATGGTCCCTTCCCAGTGTCATTATAATTTCTTTAATGTAGATGCACACCCATTAGGGACAGAGTTCTGGGACCAGAGATCAAAACAATTGCTCTTTTTTATCCTTTGCTCATTCCCCCTGACACTGGCTGCTCAAAGAAAAGGAGGTGAATGATTTCCAACTTGGGTTTAGCTCTCCTGAGAAGTCTGTGGTTTCATGAATCTGAAAGCAGTACAGTCGTTCCCAAGACTGCCTTGTCCAATAGTGTTCACAGGGTCCCCTGGTCCCAAAGCAGAGCTCTAAAACCAGCAGCCTTCCAGGAGAGCCAGTTCAACCAGCAGCCAAGAGTCGTCCTTGATAAATACGATTTTAATAAGTGCTAGAAAATCAGGAAATTGCAGGTCCTTGGCTCTTGTGATTTTTATCATACTGAGTTCCCTACAGAGAATGAAGAAGAGCCAGTAATGTGTCACCCTTTCCATCAGAGTCCTGAAAAAACTCAGTGTTGAAGAGACATTTTCCTGTCAGGTACTACTGTATATCAAATGTATCCACCTCTTGGAGCAAAAGAGCAAATTAATTTGAAAACAAAGGGAAGAGTCTGTAGCAACACTGGCAGAGGATAAGGTTTATAAGCTGGCCCAAGGGTACTCCAAATCTACCATAAGGGAAACATCTGACACTGAAAAATGTGTGCTGGCAACTTGTTTGATTGTAATTTCAATGAAAAATTGAAACCATACTTCCATGGGATTAAGCTTCCCTCATTCACCAGAAGGAGGTTCCTGTTAACAAATGTGGACCATGTTAGCATCCCCCACACTTCTCCTTTCAGGCTGCTTGCCCGCAAGTGTACACTGCGAGCTTGAGATGGAAGAAACCTCCTCAATGTGGTCACAGGTGATGTAGTTGGTTTTTAATACATTGAGGACTAAAGCAGTTGCAATAGAGGCAAAAGTAGACATATGCCTTACAGCTGCAATATTAATTAGGGGAGTAAACAAGTCCAAAGGGTCTTCTTCCAGAGAGGTAATAAGACTCTCTTGACAGTGTGCAAAAGAGGCCCAGGGTTTACCTATTGTACTGTAGTAATGCTGAACGGAGGGAAGATACTTTCATTTATTTTCCCCGTGGGTATGGATCTTTATCGCTGTCATACACAGGGGAGTGGTTTTAGGAAAATGTTCATGCTCATGGTTTGCAAAAGAACAAATGTTTGATTAGGAAAAGCAGTGCTCCAGAACCCAAGGGGTCCTTCAGAATATGTGCTTGCAAAGAATACCAGAACTGTTTACAGCATGTAAATATCCCAGGGAGTCAGTCAAAGCAGTGATAATTAATATGTCTAAAGATTAATGAGCTCAAGACAAGTATATGGTGAATACAGCTGACAGATCACCAAATGCAAGGGCTGGAAGAAGGAATTATTTTGTCTATATTTTTGTTTATTTATTTTTCCCAGAACTGCTGCCCTGCCCCACATTCTGGTCCCCATTTGCCTCTTTCGTGGTACTCTGACCATCCGCAGAAACATATGGGTGTTGACCTCCTGTGACTAGGGCTTTCACTGGAAAATCAGCTCCCTGAGACACAGGAAGGATCCTCTACTCCTGTGAAGTTATTTCACTGCACGAACTATTGAATTATTTGGGAGTGTTTTTAAGAGAAACACACATCTGGTGGGAGGAAGGAGAATGCATCAGAAGGTTAATCCCTTATGAAAGGGCCTTAGCCAAGGAATCTTCGATAGAGTGTATGATGAAAAACACTTTCCCTAGGTAGCTCTAATTATGTAGAAAAATGTCTGATGTCGCCCTGCCATGTCTACATTTTTGTAAGTTCCCAAGGGTGGGAGTGATATCTTCTAAACATTGATTCTATGAGCTGGCCTATGACTGATGCTCAGTTAGTAGAGTCAAATAAAATGGCCTTTATAGCAAGTTTGTTCTTACACAATTCAAGAGAAAGCATATAAAACTCACAAGCCAAGAGTCTTTTCAATATGAAAATCAATAAGACTTTCTATAAACACAGGAAAAAATACTTTGATGTTTAGATAGGACTAATGCCAGCTCCGCTAATGTCGATCCAAGCCTGTTTTGCCGTTTTCATTCCTTCCATTACTTTAACGGTAACCTAATGACTTGAAACTAGTACTTGATTTCCAAAGAGGATAACTTACTCTGAATGTGGGCACTAGGATGAGCCACTCCAATCATTTCCAAAGCTTTCTGCCTGCATAGCACCTTCTCTAGCCATAGTGAAAACAAGATATAATCATATATCTCTGAATGTACAAAGGTAAAAGTCATGCAAGCACCAAAGATCCTGTACATTTCTGGCTCTCTCGCCTGATTTTGTTCAGAAATGCTTCTTCAAGGCAGGACAAGCTATTCTTACATGTCCTTCCCGGTCCGAGAAGGCAGGCACAAGCCTCAGTAGGAGGTAGCTTAAATTATAAATGGCTTGAGGAAAATGTCTTTCCTCTGTGAATGATCTTTACAGTTTGACCAGATCATGACGTTGCTTGAGGACAAATGAATGAATGAAACTGTTGCCTTGGATAATTGAAATGGAGAGAAAAGAGCTTTATAATTTTTTAAAAATTTTTTCTAAGAACCAAAAGGCAAACTGAAAAAGTGGAGGTAGCCAGAAACACAGGAAAAAGTGGTCTGGTCCCCAGTAGAGGGTGTGCAAGAGGCAACCACACATTGATGTTTCTCTGCCTCTCTTTCTCCCTCCCTTCTCCCTTCTCTAAAAATAAATAATTTGTTTTAAAAGAACAGTGGGCCTTGCACCATCCATATATCCAGGGAACCAACTCCAAATGCAAATTCTTGGACCTCTCGCAGACCTATGGAACCAAAAACGCCATTGGTGCATCCAAGCAACCTGTGCTTTATCAAGCCCTCTAGATGATTCTGGAACTTGCTAAAATTGGAGCCCCTACAATGGACTTGTCACAGGAGGATCTGGCTAGATCCCTGGGATGACAGGAAGAAACACCAAGGTGACACCATAAGCTGCCCTCCCCAGAATGGGGGTAGAACCTTGAGGCGGTGTGAAAGAGCCTGCCTTCCCTGAGAGAGGAAGACAGAGGTGGTAGGAGGAGGCTGCCCGAGACAACACTAACTGGAAAGCATTATGCTAAGTGAAATAAGCCAGGCGGTAAAAGACAAATACCATATGATCTCACCTTTAACAGGAACCTAAGCAACTAAACAAACAAGCAAGCAAAATATAACCAAAGACTGAAATAGAAAAGGGGATGATAGTATCCAGAGGGGAGAGGGGAGGGAATTTCAGGGAAAAAGGGAGGGGATTATAGGAACAAGTATAAAGGACACATGGACAAAAACTAAGGAGGGGGGAAAGGGGAGGGAGGTGGGGA